>QFDD01004469.1:0-22185 GCA_006871305.1 Vachellia collinsii | reverse complement strand
TGTGTGGAGGTAATGATTTGGTGCATTCATTGTCTTTGTGGAATCTTGTGAGCATGCACCTAAGGCCATCATCATCAAGCTGGTGTTTTAGCCCTTGCTTGTTCTTGTTTAAGACCTAAATTTAAGCCTAGATCCAAGCTTTTCATGTTAATTTTATTTTCCCAATGTTTAAAGGGATGAATTTGATTGATTTTTTAAAAAAATAATTATTATAATTATAAGTTTATGTGTTTGATGATCCCTGCAGAGATGTGGATTTATTTATAGAGTATATGAGAAGGAGGGTGGTCCTGCTTCTATTATGGCATCTAGCCCCTAAAGTCTTCATGCATGTGTTGTTGGTTTATTGGGTTCAAACATGCAAGCTTATGTACTTTCATCAACCTTCTTGGGAGCATACAAATCCCAATAGGATATACTACCCCTGATTCTTCAATTGATTTTTTTTGAAGAGATTAAAAAAATAAAATAAATTATTCAATTGTAACATATATTCTAAAATACTTATATGTATTATTATATTGTATATTCGTTTATTAATAAGACAAATTGATTTTAAGAAAAATGTTAAATATATCAGTTAATTAGTTTTATTAATTACTCAAAAAAGTCAATTAGATCTTATATTAAGAACTAATGGTAGCATTAAAAAGAGTGACTTATATTTATACTTCTGTCGGTCCAAAATATAGGACGCCTTTTAGAAGAAATTATTTGTCCAAAGAATTATTGATTAACCATTTTCAAATTTATCCCTATTTGTTAGTGATACACATTGGATATCAAGAAAAAGCAAGAGTATGGATATTAAACATATTTCAGTATGAACAAAGTTGAAAACCTCTTTCAATTGAAGACAATACTTAATGAGTTAACTGTTTTTTCTTAATTATGATGAGGTGGTTGAGGCTAATTTATAGTATATATGTGATGAAATAGTAATTTAACTAGCAATTGTTGGAATGGATAAATGGAAAAAAATCGCATTTAAAGAGTTATTCCCAATTAACATTTTTATTACAAATTCCAAATTAACATTTAATTTGGCTTAGTAGTACTTAAATAATAGAATGAAAATATAGCAATTTAATAAATTATTTTCATTTTAGGATGGATTTTCTATTTGTAAGAGATTTTGATATAGTATTAATTATGTCAAATACCAAAAAAAAAAAGCCATACTTTACCATTTAGATATAAAATTAAAGTCTGGTCAATCATGACCATGCCAAGCAGATTTTAATAATCTCCTTACCTCTAATTATACATGAATGAAAGGACTCATACCTTAAACACAAAGTACATATTTATTGAAGATTATAATTATAGTAGCATCATTAATAGTGAATCCATTATTCCACTCAATATAATTATCTCTCCATTTTAGTTCCAAAACCCTAACATTCATAAAAAAAGAAGAAGCCAATAATGCCACCTAAAAAGTACCATTGAGATGAGAAAATGAACAATAATTATTGAATTGAGTAGCTTTTATTTTTTTGCCTAGCCTTGAAAGGTAATACTCAAAAAATAAAATATATGTATATGTGTAGTGTGTGTGTGTGTGTTTTTTTTTTTTTTACCTTGGGTGGGTTCTTTTGAGTCAAACAAGTAATGATCTTCACACCTCATTTCCCAATCACTATCTTCCAATTTACAATTGATTGCCATTTAATCATGTCTTGTTGATTTTTCCCCACCTTTGACATCATTTTTTTTGTGGGTCCCAATTTTATGGTCCAAGTCCAATTTGTGATCATTTACAATTAAGTCATTTTATGGGACTTTTGAACCAAAAAAAAAAAAAACAAAAGCCATTTTATGCCACTTGACTTCTTGCCTCTTCCTTTCTTTCCTATGCTTGGTTTTCACATTGCTCTAATTCAATTGTAATGATTTTTTTGACCTGATTTCAGTTTGAATAACTTGAATTTAATTGCCCGTATAAGAATGATTTGTTTTTTTAATTGGGAATTTAATATTTGAATAGAAATCTGGCTCATCAAAATTTAAAGAGAACAAAATCATCAATATACTTGTACTAATTTCTCTTTTAGGGTAATAGGCTTTGATACCAACGGAGTTGAATCTTTCAGTTTAGATAGTATACAAATTTTTTAAGTAAGGTCCAATATAATTTATTTTGTTCCCTAAATACAGATTTTGTCTACTTCCATTTTCACCCAAAAAATTATCCAAATGGTGTCTTTTTTTTTTTAGTAAAAAAAAAAGTGTCCTTGTTTGTCCCTTACCCCATAATCCAATGATTAGTGTAAGCCGCACCCCTCCCTACAAAAGCCAAGTTTCATGATCATGACCCCACTTTGTGTCATGATCACCTCAACAGTGTGGGTCCTCATTATAACGTAGAAGACCGCGAAGTACTCAATCATAGTTATAGTCCTAAAATAAGCGAAACTCTTTCTTTTTTTCCAAGATTAAAAAAAAAAAAGGCAACGGGTGGGCCCCACCCCAGTAGCTCAACTGCTCAAGGTCCATTGAATCGACCGTTACGAGGCTTACCCAAGCAAAGCCAGTGCCTAACTGGATGGGCAGATGCAGAGAACACAATCACTACCACTTTAGACCCGTTTGAAAAAAAGAACGGAGAGTGAATTTTGACGGAATGTATTTTAAAAAATAATTTTTATTTATAATGTATTTTGAAAAATGAAAATATGTTTAGATAAATGTTGTAAAAATAATTTTTAATGGAAAGTGAAAAAGAAAAGAATTTCATTAAATAATACATATATATATATATATTATATTTTATATTTTGATAAAGTTAAGAAAAAAATAAAACGATAAAAAGTAGTTAGAATGTTTCAAGTCACGATTTAACATATTTAGATTGCGACTTTAAATTTTCATATTTAGATCGTGACCTGAAGTATCTCAGGTAGTAATTTATAATATTAAGGTCATGATTTAAAATGTATTTTGGGCAGAAGGAACTTTTTTCTTCTTTTTCGCAAAATGCATTTGGGGGCAGAATACATTTTGGCCAAATCATTTTGCGAAAAGAATACAATTTTAAGCTCTAAACGTGATTGTCAAACATGTTTAAACATTGTCCAACCAACATTAAGTTGAATCTAACGGAGAAAACTAATTTCAACAAAGTCAATAATTAGTATTTAAATTCCATCCATTTTAGTTCAATTAGTAAAATTTAGATTATAGTCATCTAGATCATGAGTTCAGATTCCACTGCATATGTGATGATCTTATTAATGAGTGATTTGTAAGTACTTCTATAAGAACACTTTAAACCTGGATGCATGTCTGACTTTAGTGAATACCCATAACTTAGCTCACATAAACTTTCTGTTATAAGCAATTTGAATTCTTCTTATAACCCTGGCAAAAAAAAAGAATTATTCTTGTAAAAAATACTCGTATTTAATGTCAAACAATACTCTTATAATAACATGACAAATCAACGTATGAGTCTCTATTGAGAGGAGTGCTCATATTTATTATCCGAAATTGGCTCATGCAATATTAACTATTGCCCACAGTGAAAAATATTGTACAGTTCTTACTTTTTTTAAACTATTTTCTCATGTTTGTTTGCTTAATAAGACATTAAGTGACTTAAAAATTAATTATTGTCTAGCATTAATAACTCGTCAACAAATCATAGATATTTGTGTTCGGTCTCAGTTACTCACAACGAGTATCATTATATATATACATATTGAATCAAAAAAATATTATTATATATATTGATAATTTTGAAACGCCTATAAACAACTAATTTTCATTTTAATGTTTATATGGTTCAATTTTAGTTTATTATCATGCATACTATACAAGAGTCCATTCAAAGGTTCATTGTTGAAAATTTTAAAAGGACTAAAATCTTTCACACTATAGTAATTACTAAACAAGAGTGATGTATTTCTGTCCATTAATTAAAGACAGGTTTAAGAATAGAAACATGTATAAAAAATCCTTTGTCCTGACTTATATAGTAAATTCGTTTAATGCAATAGATTTCAATACAAGATTGGATTTGGATTTGATTTGTTTTTTTAACTCAATTTGGATTCTTTGTTATGTGTGGAAAAAAAAATCTTAAAATTACTCTATTTGATCTTATACATAAGAGATTTTTTTTTTTAATAAATGATACATAACCATCTATAAAGAATACTAAGGTCTTGTCGGCAATTTTTAATACTTGATCAAATTCTAAATATACGAGTTAGTTTGTAATACTTTGATCATAAGTATAATGCCAAAATTCATTTTATCCATGATATATATATATATATATTTTAAATTATTAGTATCATTTCTACGTTTCAAGGGATTTCTGGGAAGGAGTAGTTTCAACATAGATAATTAAACAGAGTAGTTTACATAAATTAATATACTACATTTTAACTATAATTAATTCAACTAATTTTTTGAATTTATGTAAATTAGTTGTAACACTTGTATGCTTAAAAAAAAAAGCTAGGGACTGTGAAAAGTATTATTTCTATTTTCGTCTCCGTTCTACGTTAATCATCCACCCACTCGTTTTCCTTCCATAAATAAAAATATTTTAACAATAGTTTAGACCTTCTTTTATATTTATTATTTTAAAATAATTTTTAATCTACGTAATTCAAGTATTTTTATGCCATGTACATATATTGGATAATTTATATTTTATAAAAAAGACTGAGAAATTGTAACTGTATTTTACCTGATTAAAAAAAACAGAAAAGAAAACATTGGGACATTTACATAGGGAGGAGAGAAAATTGCCGAGATAAATTTAGAGAGAGAGAGAGAGAGGGAGCAGAAAATGGGAGAGAAGCCTGCATGCTAGAGAACTGCAAGTTCGAATTATTCTTCTTCCTTGTATGATTGCTTTTATAAATACTCAGTAGCTCTTTTGGACTGATTACCCTCATCAAACGATTTTCTCTCTCTCTGGTTCGCACAGTGTAATATTTTAGATTTTCTTTTTCGCTCATAAGGTTATGGTACGTCCCCGAGGCTGCGCGATCAGAGAGAGAGAGAGAGAGAGGAGGTGTGTGAGTAGGCAATTTAAAAGCAGAGAGCAGGGCCTCACAAGCTTTTACACGTGATAAAGAAAACACCAAAAGCGTTTGCATGCGTGTATAAGATTCATCATCATCATCATCTCTCTTTTCCCACCCTCTTCTCGGCTTCCTTCTTCGCTTTTCTTCCTCATCCTTGGAAAATAATCTGAATCCTCTGTGCTTTTTCAAGCTTCTTCCTTCTTAACTAATCAAAACAGGGTGAGTTTTCTTTTTTGGCGGTTAACACTGTTTTGCTTCACACTCGCTCTGGCGTGTTGCGTTTGGGTGGCGAGATTTCAATTTTTTTTTTTGGGCTTTTGACTTGTTTAGACTTTACGGCATTTAATAGAGCAATTTGCTCTATGCAACAGCATTAAATTTTTTTCTTCCCTCCCTGCAAAATCTTCTGGATAGTGATTTTTGCTGCCCTTTTCAATGTTCATTCCTTCCCCTTGGGATATTGTTCCTGATTTTTGTTTTCTTCTGGCTGTTTTATTCGCATTTGGAGGCTGTCCTGTTGGTTTCAAATCTGTCTTCGTGATCAATTCTTTATTCTGATGTTTTTTCCCTTGTGTTTTTATCTGGCTCCATTTTTTCTCCCTCTCTGCGATTTTTCGTTCTTTTGCAGGGGACAGCCTACGGTACTTGTTTTGTCTTCTGGGGTTGTTCTTCATTCTCTGGATTTCCATGCGCCTAATAAACATTTCGTTATTACTTCTCCTCTTTCTGATTCATGGTGATTGGCTTTGGCTTTATAGCCGAAGAAGCGAACTGGTTCCATTTTTGTTTCCGGTCATTTTGTCTCTGCCGCTTAAAATGTTTCGTGTCAAATAGCCTATTATGGAGATGCAATTTCACATTGGGGTTTTATATCCGCTGGTTTTGAGGTTTTATGCAAAGTGCCCAAGAAAATGTAGTCGAAGTTTGCTTTTCTTTGCCTTATATCTTCCTCTGCGATTTTCGGGAGCTTCTATTCTCGGCTTTGGTCGAGCCCTCTTTTCTTTTCTTTCTTTTTTTTTTTGTTTTTGCTTACTGAAACTAAGGTGAATAGTTAAGACACAGTTTTGCGAGGAAATAGTAAGGCTTGTAATCTTCAACAACGTTTGGCTCTTCATTTTTACTCTTTAACTCAGCATGTCGAACGATTGAGCAATCTCATCGTCAAGTCCTTCCTTCCACAATTTACTGTTATTACTGCTTATTTTGCCGACTTACACTTTCTATATTTGGTTTTTCTTGTATTCTCAGCTAAGCAACCTACTGCGTGGCGGATACAAGTTAAAAGGAGGAAACTGAACGACGAAGTGTTTCTGTGCAATTGGCATTTGACAAAGCTTGTGTCATATTCGACGAGTTTGTTTTTGGGTAACTGTTCGCGTCATCACTCAACAAGCCAGCCACCATGCCGGTGAGGCAAATGAAAGAAAGCTCGGAGCAGCATCTTGTGATCAAAACCCACTTGCAGAACTCCATAAATCCAGCGAAGAAAGCACCCAAAACGGTTCAAAATGGCAAAGGACCCCCACTTCAAGAACCTCATAACGCCAAACCCCATAGCCATAGCCAAACTCCGCCTCCGGTCAAGAACAGAGGAAGAAGGAGGAGCCGGGGAGGCCGAAAGTCCGATCAAGGCGATGTTCCGATGCGACCCGCTTGTCGACCCTGCACTGTGGCTAATAAACCGCTATCAGAAAACCCGGGACAGATTATGGTATCAACTCCTGTAAATGGGCCGGTTGAAAGTGGCGGCAACAACTCTTGTGATGTTGTGATGGGGTTTCCTACCTCAAGTAAATCTTTGAGCTTCGCTCCTAGGCCTGGATACGGACAAGTTGGGACAAAATGCATGGTGAAGGCTAACCATTTCTTTGCAGAGTTACCGGACAAGGACTTGAACCAGTATGATGTAAGTTAGCAGCTTTCTACTGTAAAATATTAATTGAGCTTCCGGCATATGACCCTTGATGATGGTATTTGAGTCATCCTGTGATTTCCTTTTATGTGTGCTGTTCAATTGCATATGGCAATTGAATGGGCATCTGTATTTTTGGCTCTGCGCTATTATTGTAGAGCTATTTATGAGTCCTTCAATTTGGCTTCGGAGGTTTTGTTCTTATTGTTTCGTGCTATAATAATACCGTCTGTGGTTCCTGTGTTACAGGTCACTATTACCCCAGAAGTGTCGTCTAGAGTAGTAAACAGGGCCATCATGGCGGAACTCGTGAGACTGTACAAGGAGTCTGACTTGGGGATGAGACTCCCAGCATATGATGGCAGAAAAGGTCTGTACACAGCAGGGGAGCTTCCCTTTGCTTGGAGAGAGTTTAAAGTTAAGCTTCTAGATGAAGACGACGGAGTTAATGGTCCCAAGTAAGGATTTACGGTCCATCATCACTTGGCAAATTTCTCCCCCCCGTCCCCCACATAAGCTGTAACAGGCCAGAATCTTATCTTGTAAGACCTTCACTTACATGTCTTATTCTAAACAACAGCAGAGATGAAGATATAAATTTTATATAAGAACAACTTAAATCTTTTCTTGTGACTTCGTTGCATGATTGCTCTGCTTGATATGCGTTTGATGAGTTGCTATTTCTATTGACACATGGGCCTTTTTCAGAAGGGAAAGAGAATACAAAGTGGTGATTAAGTTTGTTGCTCGGGCAAATTTGCATCACTTGGGCCAGTTTCTAGCTGGTAAGCGTGCTGATGCTCCACAGGAGGCACTTCAGATTCTTGATATTGTACTAAGAGAGCTATCAACTAAGAGGTAGCAATAGTCACAAGTTTCTGAATTCTTCATCTTCCTTAATTATAATTGAATGAAATTCTACTTATTGTCAATCTCACAAAGGCTGCATTTTCTAAAGGTTTTGCCCCATTGGGAGGTCCTTCTTTTCACCCGATATTAGAACACCTCAAAGGCTTGGAGAGGGATTGGAATCTTGGTGTGGATTTTACCAGAGCATAAGGCCTACTCAGATGGGCCTTTCCCTCAATATTGGTATGTTATTTTTATTGGTCGGTTATCTAATAAATGCACAATGTAGATATGTGTTATTATTTATTGATTATCTAAATTTAGTTCAATTCTCATTTTACTTATGCTTACTTCAATTCTCATTTTACTTATTCTTACTATGTTCTTGAATATTGTAGATATGGCCTCAGCTGCGTTCATTGAGCCTCTTCCTGTAGTGGAGTTTGTTGGTCAGCTGTTGGGAAAAGATGTGTTGTCAAGGCCATTGTCTGATGCTGATCGTGTTAAGGTACCTAGTCTCTAAGGACAAAGGATGCTTTCTTAATTTTTCAATTTTCGGTTTACATCATATTTCATAGTTTATAGAACTACTTTGAGATATCTAACAGATTAAGAAAGCCCTTAGAGGAGTTAAAGTTGAAGTAACACACAGAGGGAGTGTAAGAAGAAAATATCGTGTTTCAGGGTTGACTTCTCAACCAACAAGAGAACTTGTGTAAGTTATTTTCCTTTCTGCTGTTAACCTACATAAAGTTCTGTGTAGATTTAATTTCTAATGATACCTGGAAGTTTTGTCTATAACGGAGATATAAATCTTCAGGTTTCCTGTTGATGACAACTCAACTATGAAATCAGTAGTTGAGTACTTCCAAGAGATGTATGGTTTTGCTATTCAATATACTCACCTACCTTGCCTTCAAGTAGGAAACCAAAAGAAGGCGAACTATTTGCCCATGGAGGTAATGATAGCTCCTAATTATTGAAGTGGCTACATTCTCTCTTGATAAGTTTGTAAAATCCTATGTGTTTTTGGTTTTGCAGGCATGCAAAATTGTTGAGGGGCAACGGTATACAAAAAGGTTGAACGAGAAGCAAATTACTGCTTTGCTGAAAGTTACTTGTCAGAGACCCCGTGATCGGGAAAATGACATTTTGCGGGTATTCATTATTGAGCTTTTACTATTGGAAGAATTAGCTATCACCCATTTAATTTCAAAATATAATTCAACAGTACTTGGCTGTGCTGTCGTTAGCGAAGAAGGATGTAAGTGATTAGATTTAGACAATAATAGTTCCAAATCCAGTAGTAATTAATACATTAAAGAGCTGCTAAGCAAGGATTCATTGATTGTTATCTAGAATGTATATAGAGATGCCATTCGCTAATGCTGGTTCTTTAGTGAAACGTGCTTTTGATTCTTTCGTAAGGTTCGATGATATATCGAATCTCACAACAAACTGTACCATTTTTTATATGAGAAAGCCTTAATGGCTAACCTCCGAGCCTGTAAGAATTTTGGATGCTAATATTGTACTGATGCATTGCGGGGGAAAAAAAAATCTTCCAGTCAAAATGTGTACTATTTCTGTTAGGGTGGAACAGAAGTTTAAACAAAGAAACATAATAATTGGAATGTTGATTTTATTGGTTCAATCATAATGCTTATGACATGTATGTAATAAAATGGCAGTTGTCATCAACGTTGAAAACAAAATGAAATTATGTGATATCAAAGAAGCTTAATGGTGTAATTGGGTGTCAATGTTAATTTTATTTTTGTTTTTTTTACAAGCAGACCATTCAACATAATGCTTATGATCAAGATCCATATGCAAAGGAGTTTGGGATTAAGATCAGTGAAAAATTGGCTTCTGTTGAAGCACGAATTCTTCCTGCCCCATGGGTAATGCGCCTTCCTTCAAAAGATATTGTTTGTAATAAACTGAAACATTAAATAATATCTTTTTTTTTATTGCTAAATGATTGATTGTCGCTCTTACTGCAGTTGAAATATCATGACACTGGGAAAGAAAAGAACTGTTTACCTCAAGTTGGTCAGTGGAATATGATGAACAAGGTAGCTATTGACTTAGCAATTAACGTTCTCAATCAGCAGAGGGAGAAAGCCTAATTGTGTTCCGTTTCTGTTTGTTGACAGCCAATATAAACACATAGGATTTGGACTGGGTTTAACTCTTGTAGTTGCCACTTTTTTGTTTTTTAAACTTTAATCGCATGATGGTCAAGTTGAAAAACATGATGATATAATCATCTACAAAAATACGTAGGGAAAAGGTAGAAAGAGTCTGCAGTGACTGCCGCTCCATTTGGGAATGATATTTCCAAATACTCGAAGGCTTTATTACTAATTTGATTGTGGCCCTTTGCTCTGTATGAAGTGTGCGCCATTGTTCATGGCTTATGATTAGTGTGGCTTTTTATAGATTTTTATGCCATAGACGGATCTATATATATATATATATAGATTATTGTCACTAACTAGAGTGTCATTATCATTCCTATTATAACTAACGCATGTAGGAAATGACTTTTCCAAATGTGACGACTTAATTGCTTATTATTGTTATTTTTCTAGAATGGTTACCATTCATATTCCAAATACAGTTAGAGGAAAAGAAGAAAATTGGGGAATGATGTTAATTCAAATTCATCATTCATGCCTGAATATTTCATGAAATGGCTTTGATTCAATTTAATGTTGGTTTCAAATTTCATAAGGTATTTGCTATACTTGTTCTGACCAGAAACCCTTGGGTGATAGCTCTAAATACTATGTTTTTTGGTCACGGGAATGACAGAAAATGATCAATGGGATGACTGTTAGCCGGTGGGCATGCATAAATTTCTCACGAAATGTGCAAGATAATGTTGCTCGCGGTTTTTGCAGTGAACTTGCTCAGATGTGTCAAGTATCCGGCATGGTAATTTTCCATCTGTTCAGTTCTTATGTTGTTGACAGTACAGGAACGGAATGGAATCTCTCTCTAATATGGCTTTTCTGGCAGGAATTTAATCCAGAGCCCGTTATCCCAATATATAATGCCAAACCTGAGCAGGTGGAGAAAGCTTTAAAGCATGTTTATCATGTTTCAATGAACAAAACCAAGGGAAAGGAATTAGAGCTTCTATTAGCAATATTGCCTGACAATAATGGCTCTCTATATGGTAAGTCAATTACTTGAAATTGATAATATATATGATTGCTGTTTCATTTGACAGAGGACAAATAACACTCAAATTATGAATTTCCATTTAAATGTCTTTTGTTTTCAGGTGATCTCAAGCGCATTTGTGAAACCGACCTTGGTTTAATTTCTCAATGCTGCCTGACGAAGCATGTCTTTAAGATCACTAAACAGTACTTGGCCAATGTGTCTCTGAAGATCAATGTTAAGGTTTGTGTCCGTTCAATCACATGAAAGTGAATGTTCTCAGTTTTAAATTTGTTAGAAGTCTTTTATGGATTTCTGTTGATCGTCATGCAACTTTCTAACTTCTAATTATGTAGTCTGGTATATGATTTTATAGGATCAGCTGGAAATTCCTCTTTCATTACTTTTTCATCAATGGCAGTGATCTTGTGATGATATTTTACCGTTTTCCTTGTGCAGATGGGAGGTAGAAACACTGTTCTTCTTGACGCTATAAGCTGCAGGATACCATTGGTTAGTGATATTCCAACCATAATATTTGGAGCAGATGTTACCCACCCTGAAAATGGAGAAGATTCCAGTCCATCAATAGCAGCGGTATGTTTACTGAATCTATTTATCACTGTTCCCCCTCCTCCATTACTATGGTTATTGAGGATTTCTGTGACTAATGTGTGTTATGCAATCTCTAGGTAGTAGCTTCCCAAGACTGGCCCGAAGTGACTAAATATGCTGGTTTAGTGTGTGCACAAGCTCACAGACAAGAACTCATACAAGAATTGTACAAAACTTGGCATGATCCTGTTCGTGGCATGGTTAGCGGTGGTATGATCCGGTAAGCAATGCTGAATGGTTTTCACATCCACATTGTGAATGCCATATTGGGTATTTTGATTAGTTCCTTGCGTTAGGTCTCAATTTTTTATTTACATATGTCCTTATGCAGAGACTTGTTAATCTCCTTTAGAAAGGCAACAGGACAGAAGCCACTAAGGATTATATTTTACAGGTTTGTATCTTTCATGTAATGAATGTTTGAAAATAAGTCTGAATTGCACTTGTCAATTTGCTTGTCTAATAGTTGACTAATAATGCAAACACCTCATAAAATGTCTTGGTTAAAATAACAACTTCTCTTTGATTATACCACGATCTGCACAACCTTAAAATGAACATGTCTTGGGTAATTCAGCACCATTCAATGTATCAACGGTATCCATTTATTCATGCCTTCAAGGATACATTATAATCTTATAAGTATGTCCTAATGCTTATGTCTACCTGGGAAATGTAATCATTATCAGCTGTTGAGTCAATCAGATAGGGAATCGAGTGTTATTCCTTCTTTCTTGGGGAGGATAGTGGATCCATGCTTAGTGTAATTCTTTGTGCCCCATCCAAATCTGCACAGAAATTCACATACATGCGTTCTAGTTTGATATTACGTTTAATATATAGCAAATTAATTACTTCTATATCCATAACGAATTTTGAATAGGGATGGTGTAAGCGAAGGCCAGTTTTATCAAGTTCTACTTTATGAGTTAGATGCAATCCGGAAGGTGAAAATGACTGCTCGCTCTCATTATACATGAAATCTTTTTATAGACAAGACATGTTCTAAAAGGCTATATCTGTACAGGCTTGTGCTTCCTTAGAGCCAAACTATCAGCCTCCAGTAACTTTTATAGTGGTACAAAAAAGACATCACACTCGGTTGTTTGCAAACAACCACAGGGACAAGAGCAGCACAGATAGGAGTGGTAATATATTGCCTGGTAAGTTTGGTTGTTCCTAAAATTCTTAGGTACACATGCATTTTTTTTAAAACATTTTTATCATGTTTATAAATGATGAACTCATGGTATTGGCTTTTGTTTCATTAATCTCATTTCAGGAACTGTTGTTGATTCTAAAATCTGTCATCCAACAGAATTTGATTTTTATCTCTGCAGTCATGCTGGTATTCAGGTATTTTTTTTTTTTTGTAATAACTTCATTGCTGGAATATTTGATTGAAAAGATTGATAATTAAAAGAAGCCCGGTACCATTGATTACATAAAACATTAGATTTTCTTGTTTTTTTTTTGGGGGGGGGGGTTGACAGACATACAAGTATAAGACGGAATGTTATCTTACCTTTTTACTGTGGTTTGATGAGAGCTCCACAGTACCTTAAACTGCAACCAATTTAGTGTCGATTCTGAAGCTGATACGTGGAGCGAAAGCAACATTAAGAGTGGAACATTCTTATTTTACTTGTTATCAAAGACCTCCTGGCCCTGTAACTTGTGTTGTCTCCTGGTCAATCATTGTGAGTGGGACCTCCTTGTTTGTAACCTCTTGATCCTAATGTCATTGCTCATTGACCTATATAAAAGCTGTTAATCAAGATTGATAGCACCCCAAATTTATTAGATCTGGATAATATCTTAACTATCGCTTTTTTTAAAAATGATTTTTCTATTTAAGAATTGTCATTTTTGAAAAAGCTGGATCCGATGAGTTTGGGTGCTCATCACAATGTCACTTCTTGACACACTAGGAAATTTTGAAAATTTAGACGCATCAGACTAATAGAATGTGCTGTGATTGGATTGAGGCGGTTTCCCCCTTGGTTGCAATTTTGTAATGTTTGGTCGTGGCTCTGGATTGGGTAACAGATGTTTGCGTCGATATTAATCCATTAGTATGTTTCAATTGCATTTATCTTGAGAGAACTAAATATTGACTTAGAGTGACCCTCATGAAATTCCTTTAATAACAACTTGGTAAAGAATGTAACTGCTACAGAGTACAGAGCATAAAATTTAAATATCTAACTTGCAGCTATTATTAAACCTATACTGTCTTGCAGGGGACGAGTCGACCAGCTCATTATCATGTACTGTGGGATGAAAACAACTTTACAGCAGATGGAATTCAGTCTTTGACAAACAATCTATGTTACACATATGCTAGGTGTACACGTTCTGTATCTGTTGGTAAGCACATCAAATTACCGTCTAGATTTTTATTTTTGCTTATTGCTATAGGACTATTGAGGTTATATTTGGAATAAGTAAAATGAAATAAAAGGACCCCCCTCCACCTGGGCTAAATCAAACCTTTCGTTCGCTTCTCTTCTGGTTTTCCTCAGTCCAGACATATCTTAAAGCTAGTCCTAACCCCCTCAAGACTGAGTAATTTTAAATTTAACCTACCTGAATTTAGATTTTCAGGCTGCTCTGCTTAATCATTCTGCTACCTAGCTACCCCAGTCAGTCCGGAATAGAGTTCATTACTTCAAGATAAAGTCATGGTCAAAGTTTTGTCCTGTGATCCTGTCCAAGAAAATATATAACTGACTGAATTTTCTTCATGCAGTTCCTCCAGCATATTATGCACATCTAGCAGCATTTCGGGCGCGCTTTTATATGGAGCCAGACCTACAGGAGAATGGCTCTACCGGTGGTGGTAGTGTTGGTCATGGTTCCAAAGCAACGCGAACAGCCGGAGAATGTGGGGTCCGGCCATTGCCAGCCTTGAAAGAAAATGTGAAGAGGGTAATGTTTTATTGTTAGATAACAGAGCAGCCTGAAAAATGTTTAGATAGAGAAGTTCGCAGCAATCATGAAATGCAATGGTGTGGTACCCTTGTGGCCTGTGGCCTACATCACCTGTACAATATTGGTGGTTTTACACACACATAGCTGCAACCTAGTATTCTCACAACAAATTCGTGATGATAGTTCTAAGAGGGCTTAGTTTAGGATTCATAGGAATCATCAAGCATTTGGCTGGAACATGGGAAGCATCGACAGATGATAGGGTAGTTTAGCTTAGAGGTGCTGACCCTAGGCGCATTTCCAGCCATCAGTCATGGAGATGGTGTTAAAGTAGGCGTTGATGTAAAGCTTATTCTATGAATGAATCATATCTATATATTGTAGACAATTTTTTCTCAAAATCTTAATATATGAATTATTAGATGGTAAAGCATTTCATAGTCTTTGGGTAGGAAGAATGGATACCAACCAACATGCACATCACATGTTAATCATGATACGATCAATGCAGTGAGAGAAAAATATGGTATTGTGATATCTTGCCTCGATTCATATCTGATGTGCCTTAATAATAATTACACCATCCTGTCTTAAATATAAGATCATGTTTGAAGTGTAATTAGGATTGGAGGAGAATTAGCGTTTCACTAGTAGTAAAATAATTGAACAGGATACTTTGTGAAATCGAAGAATAATATTCCTGAGCTCATTTAGTATCGCTTGGCATTACATATGTGATAAAGGAGTTGGAGAAGGCTTACCTCTAAGTTCAAATCTCGAAGAGAATTGCCTGCAATTTAGACTTTACAATGATGTTAGCAGCATCATTTGGCTCGAGTGGTGTTCTAGAATACTGTATATGAAGTAAACCGCAACAATGAACCCTTCTTGCAATCAAGGGTATGTCTGGGAATAATTTTGAAAAATGATTTTACATAATTCGAGGTAAGTATGTAAGAGAAGTTTTATCTCGATTTGCGTAAAAATATTTTTAGAAGCACTTTTAAAGAGTAGCTAAACATACTGCAAATCAGAAAACATAACAAAAATAGATGAAGAGCTGAGGAAGAGATTGGAGCTCGAAATCTCAAAGTTGGTATGTATTAGACTTGTAGTAAGCACTATCTCAATTGTTATGCGCATGAGCCTACTTTTCTCTTCACCATTTTACTAGTCTAAATTCACATGTTAACTTGTATATACAACTAAGGTTTCCTTTAAATAATATGAGACTTCTTTTGATACGCACAAGAGAACGACAACAAATAATTTTGTGTTGGATCTCCGTGTTCAATATGCCATTGGTATTATATATTAGTAGGATAGGAAATTTCAAAGCAAAAAGATTTTAAGAAATTGTGGCTTCAAAGAAAAAAATCTTATATCAGAGACCATATTAAAAAAATAGTCTTTTGATTAATTTCAAAGTACAAATTTTGTTATGAAAAAACTTACTTCTTAGGGTATATATCTAAGTTGTGATATTCTTATATGTGGTGCCATCTTGACTTTAATATTACATTCTTGTGATATATTTACAAGTTATTTTTAACATATTTATACTTTATTAATTTTATTTCAAAATTCAACAACTTTTTAGCTTTTTTCCCATTTAATATACATTATATTACATGAGAATCAAGTTAACGTAATAATAAATGAAAGGTTAAATTGTAATGACTTATAGAAAGGATAAAAAATTTCTTCTATCTAGGATTATAGGAGTATATTAGTAAGATAGGAAAATGGGAAGCTATTGAAGGAACTTAGCTTGATTAATAACAAGAGAAATATTGATCTCATCCCAATCATTACAATTTCTAAATTTGTTAAGTGAACATGGAAATTTGTGCTTCAAAAATCACCTTAAAGAATGATTAAATTGGTCAAATTTTTACTATATAAAATATCAATAATTGTCCTAATGGTTAATAAATCTAAAATTTCCTACACCCTTGGTTATTTTAATTTACTTGTAAAAAGTATGACAACTTTTCTTTCTTTTTAAACTATATCTTATAAGACAACTACAAGTGCATGCTCAAAAGTAAAAGGAATTTAAGTTGTTGATAATCTAAACTAATGGGTAATGGCTAAATAATAGTAATATAAGTAGCCAACAAACAAAAGCATCGAAAGGGAAAGAGATAAAAGGCTAGGTTCTTACCAAATTAACTAGGCCTAGGGTTTGGTTCTTATAATGGGTCACAGAATGAATGGTTGGTATGCAAATAAAGAAATATATACATAAACAAATAAAAGTTATTGGGTTGGGTGAGAATTAACCAAACAAAAGGTTCCAAAAGTATATGACCCTTTAATTTAAATGATGTTCGCTTCAATTTATTCATATAGAGTATGTTCGGGAATAGCTTTTTTAAGTGATTTTACGCAATCCGAGGTAAATATGTGAGAGAAGTTCTATCTCGACTTGTGTAAAAGTGTTTTTTAAGTGATCGCCAAACAAGCCGTTTTGTGAGACTTAATTAGGAATGAATTATATGTTCACACGTTTTGTGAAAGTTGCGATTTATTATTGATTTTATATTTGATATTGAATGATAATAGAATAAAGTAAAAAGCTGATCAGAAGTTACTTATATATATTAGATTAACTTATAAAAAGTGCACAAACCGCGTTTTAACCAATAAGAATAGTAAAATAATTAACAAGTGCCCATATGAAAGTTTATAAATTCTAACTTATAAGAGATAGTACAAAAAGTTTTCAATATTTATAGGTGAATTTACAAGTGCACACACATTTTAACAATTAAAATAGTAAAGTGATAAGGGTTGGAGTACTTGACCTACTAATGAATAGAAGTAACTTAAGTTTTATCCTATAAAAAATTACCATTATGATATTTTGTTATATAAAATTATTTGTCTCCTTAAATTTTATTTTTACATGAATATAACTCCATCAATCTTTGAGCTAAATGCAGATAAACCCTTAAATGTTAAGACATTTACATATAAATAATGAACGAAACCAATATTACATGAGTTATATACATAAATGTAAAAGTTAGAAGAAGTTTATTATATCATTTGAAAGGTTAAGAAGATTATTTACACAAAGACACAAAAGTTAAAAAAAACAAAGTTTTATATAGTTTAGCATCCACTTCACTTATTTTCTGTAAGTTGTTCAGATGTGGCATTCTTATCTAAGATGTGTGTGTGTGTGTGTGTGGCATCTGCAATCGACAAAATTAATAGATCAGAATTCAAATTAGACTGCCTCAAAACATTGCTATTAAATATTAATTTCATTTAAGAAAACATTTTATATAACTGAAACATATAAGAAGTTCAATTAATTACTAAAATTGTATCTTGATTTTGCATAATTCTACCAGCCTTTTCAAAACTTGACAAATAAATATTTATTGAGGCACATAATAAAGGGTAACTAAATAAGGTAATATATGCTTCTGTTTTAATTTTGTGTGCGTCATTCTTAGCTAAAAAGGTCTGTTATTTGGGACGACAAAAATATATAATAAATAAGAACAAATAAATAGATAAAAGAATAAAAATAAAATTAACTGTAGATGAAAAATAAATATGACTAAATAATAAAAATAATAGTAATATAATGAATATGTTTTTATGTTTTTTAAATGCTAGCATGTCTAATAAATCAATTTAATTAACCTCTATAAACTTGAAGCTACGTACGTTCCAGACGATTAATTCAATATCTCATAATGATATGGTTTCATGAACCAAGGATCAAAATCTGAGTTACAAGTTTTATAATAATTTCATAGTGTATGACTTAACAGTGAAAACTTCAAGCAATTTGAAGATTATTTTAGCTTCAAAATTGTGTATTTAAATTTAAAATCTTGAAGGATTAGTCACTATTATTGAGCTAGTTTTATTTGTGTGTTTGTGGAATAATTAGGGTTCCTTTTTTTACCTATTTAAAAGAAAGGATATCACAGAGAGAGAGAGAGAGAGAGAGAGAGAGAGAGAGAGAGAGAGAGAGATTGTTGTGATTAAGAGACCAAACAAGACAAAGTTTTTGCCTTCACGTGAACATCTGATATGATATCATATTTGTCTGATATATGTATATATATCAACTATGAATTGTGTCCCTATTATTCCTTGAGACAAAATATATAGTTTGTTTGTATGGACATTTATATTTATGAGTGTAAAAACCTCAAATGAATTTGGACCAACATGAATCTAAACCAAGTAATCGCCAAATATGATACAGAACTAAACAGAAATAAATTAAACAAAATGATTATCCTTGCCAACAATACTCAGTATATAATAGTATAATTAATGTGAGTGCATATATATGGAGAAGAACATATTATGTATATATATTTGATTAATTAATGTGGATCAAAAGTTTAGATTGAATCTGTCATTCAATTATCTTCTCTTTAATCCAGTTACATCAATTCAGATCTATGACGTTGCAACTAATTATATGTTTGTTTTAATTTGAGAGTGAAAACATATGTTTGATTCATTAACCATTGCTGTGAGCAATATTGCGCAAATAAATCATAAATTAACACAAGAAATCAGTAGGCAGCCAAAATAGGCAATTAAATCGTGAATAATAGATTAAGAAATACCCCTTTATGGTTCTTAATAACACATGATCTAGTATATTTTGCAAATTTGTATTACAAACCAGATTTTATATTTAGAATTCGAAGTAGATAACATGTTTATATGTTATATTATTAGTTCATACCTCTCAACCAAGAATTTACCATGGACCTCATTTTCAATCTCCATTTTGTGACGCATTTAATGAGCGCGACGCTCGCCCACACACATAATTGAAGTGCCTTCTCAAGAGGGATAATAAAGACTGATGCATATGGTATAATTGAAGGGTTCATTCATTCATAGCATACACATCAAAAGATTCTTTTACAGCCAATTATACAAAAGCTCATCACAGTACTACTGGCCAATTCTCAGAAATCAATAACTTGTACTATGTAGAAATTGAACTTGTATATATGTATAGCTATGGTTGATATATAATTAATTACTCAGCAGTACACATCAAGAAAAGAATAATTGACATAATATATATATATATACACAATGCAAGGAAAATTTTGGGAGAATCAAAACCAGTGAGAGCTTTTACATGTTTCTTTTGGGTACTCACAACAGAAGAAGCAGATTGAAAGCTATGTTTGTGGAATCTTTACCAAACATGAGGTCTTTGATTAAAGTCCTGAGAAAAAACCCTGACGAACTAAACTGCACAAAAGAAAGAGAAAACGAGGAAAAGAGAAACCACAGATGCAAAATCCTAGAAGATAATGTACATGTCATGATAGAAACGCGCGCGCGCGCGCACACACACACACAAATACATACATACATACATACAAACATACATGGTGGATATATTTTTATTCATGAGAATATACATATGAGCTATAGGTGAACTAGTAATACATTTTGTTATCAGAATTCTGCAGATCATGACTATGATGATTATTTCAATGAACTTGTCCTTCATCATATTCAAATCCCAGCCCCACACACACACACACACAGACATATTCGACACACACTGATAATATAGACAAAGAAATTCTATGAGCACACACATAGATTATTCAGATTCTGCAGTAATATAATGACTAATATATGCACTAAAAATGAGATAATTTTCACTTTGTTTAATTACTTGTTCAAAGCATATATATATATATACATATAGTCTGTGTTCTTATAAATAAATGTGATTCAAAATATCCCAAAACCTAAACCAAAAAGTAATAATAATGTACTATAGATCTAAGCATGTGTATGTGTGTGTTTGAATGCGGCATGTCTGATCTGAGGAAGAAGATGCTCAGATGGGACAAATTTATGAACTATTCCATTGCTGAAGTCATATTATAGATTCTCAATATCTCAAGTACTTCCCATATCTTACTACTTTCATGATGATTCTCTAACTAGGGAACAAAGATAGTAGAAAGGCAAACATAAAAGTGACTCTAAACTGATATATGTGATGTCACATATATAAGGACGTTATTAACTCACTACGCATTCGTAAAACTTTCATGTTTTTGCTGTGATTTCAGCCTACAAGATATATAAACTTAATTAAGTCAATTATGGGAGAGTAATTAATCAGCTAATAAGCCAATTAAGAACAAACAGAATAGTCATATTTGAATCTCAAAATCTGTTTGGGAAAATTTGAACAAACAGAGTAACAACAAACCCTAAATGGAGAGAACAAGGATTAAAATGTGATTTTTTAAAGGTTTATGATGAAGGAGTTTAGTTTATTAGTAATTAAAGTGCTCAGAGAGGTGTGGCCAGAAGGTAATAACAGTGCATAAGAGGACAAATATTCATCTGAAAAGAAGAAAAAGAGAATCCCCACCAATGAAAAAAAAATAAATGTACGGTAATTCCAATGCTATAAGGGATAGGGCTCAATCACCAAAGCAAGAATTGGATCTCGGGATATTTAATGAACTGCACCGAGCCGCACAATTTCCTGTCTTTCAAAACCCTAACAATCATATACTTGCAGATAAGATTCCATACCTTCATTAAGCTCATGTGAAACTAGAAAATACAATCACACACACGCGCGCAAATATAGATATATAGGGGTGTGTTTGTGTGTGTGTGTGTAAAGTTTCATTCTCATCAAGAACAAGAAAAGACTGAAAAAAATGGCGTGCAAGGAGTAGAACAAGCACAAGTTTCAAGTGAGATTGAACAATTAAGCAGACCAAAGAAAGCTAAAAGAAGGGGGAAAACAGAAACCCTAGCTAGACATATATAAGGGCTTCATTTTCACAAGCAGAGCAAAAGAAGCAGACATGGGGCTGAATTTATAGGAGGAATTAGGTTTTTTTCCCCTTTGGGGAGGTAATTAAATGATTCATGCGACCAACAACAGGTGAAACTGCCACATGATCTGATCTTTCCTCAACGAAGGAAGTTAAGATCATGCTGGCAGCTTCAACTGGCGGTGGTGCACGATAACAACTGCTGAGGAACACCACAGCAGATCTCAGAGAGAAAGAGAGAGACTGACTGAGAAACATTTGAAAAAGCCCTAATGACTGGAAGCTATACTAGCTCTTATTGCTAGGGTTTTGTTGGATGAAGAAGAAAGAAGGGAAGAGCACCAATATATATAGCAGAGATTTCAAGGAGGAGGAGGAGGCAGATGACTTCAAGAGAGGTTGTGAAAGCTGTTAAACTATACACACAAACAGGTTTTCAACTAATCTCTCTCTCTCTCTCTCTCTCTCATTACTATAACTAATGGAATATTGGATAGAATTATTAAAATTTAAAGGTAATTAATCAAAGGAGGTAATAACATTAAAGTGTGGTCCCTCTATATAGCTAGTGATGAAAAATTGAATATTGTCACGCCAACACTACACCATGCAGTTTTGCAGACATATCGATAGTGAAATTTTCTATATATATATTGTAAGAGCATTAATAGCTTTTGGGCTGGGTCCTAAGTATGTGGGGGACCCTTCTCTCTCTCTCTCTCTCTCTGTCTATATATATGTGTGTGAGATAGAGAAAGATTGTGAGTGAGAGAGAGAGAGAGGGAGGGAGGGAGGGAGGGAAAGGATCAAGCAGGAGCCAAAGCAAAGGGTG
>QFDD01004468.1:0-19825 GCA_006871305.1 Vachellia collinsii | reverse complement strand
ATTAGTTAGGCATATTAGTTAGGCATAGTTAGGCAATTAGTTAGGTATTGGTTGCTACTTTGTGTGTGTATATATATGTTCATTTTAATCATGAAATAGTAAGGAATTTGATTCCAAAACTCTATACTACAAAAGCGCGACCAATTCAAATGAGTCCAGAAATCCTTGAAACCTGTAAAAAGGAAATTCAAGATTTATTGGACAAACGCCTAATTCGCAAATCTAGAAGCCCATGGTCTTGTGCTGCTTTTTATGTAAATAAAAACGCCGAGATTGAACGTGGTGCACCTAGATTAGTAATAAATTATAAACCTTTAAACGAAGCTTTGCAATGGATCAAATATCCCATACCAAATAAATCTGATTTATTAAAACGTTTATATTCTGCGAAAATATTTTCAAAATTTGACATGAAATCTGGCTTTTGGCAAATACAGATTTCTGACAAAGATAGGTATAAAACTGCTTTCACTGTTCCCTTCGGACAGTATGAGTGGAACGTTATGCCTTTCGGTTTGAAAAACGCTCCTTCTGAATTCCAAAGGATTATGAATGATATTTTTAATCCTTGTAGTAAATATATCATTGTTTACATCGATGATGTACTTATCTACTCGAATTCAGTAGACCAGCATTTTCAACACATTGAAAAATTTATTCGCATTTCTGAAAACAATGGTTTAGTAATTTCAAAACCTAAAATCAGTTTATTTCAAACAAAAATTAGATTTCTTGGTCACTGGATATCTCAGGGATCCATAACACCAATTGAACGTGCAATTCAATTTGCTGACAAATTTCCTGATAAAATAATTGATAAAACACAACTTCAAAGATTTTTAGGATGTTTAAATTATGTTGCGGATTTCATCCCTCATCTGAGTAACTTCCTTAAACCTCTCCATGAACGTCTTAGAAATAATCCTTCTCCATGGACGGATGTTCATACCAACATTGTCAAACAAATCAAATTGCAGGTGAAGACACTTCCTTGTCTAAGCCTTCCTGATCCAACAGCTTTCAAAATTGTTGAGTCTGATGCCTCTGACATTGGTTATGGTGGCATTCTCAAACAGAAAATCAACAATAAAGAACAAATCATTGCATTCACTTCTAAACATTGGAATAGTGCTCAACAGAACTATTCTACCATCAAAAAAGAAATTTTAGCAATTGTTTTATGTATTTCAAAATTTCAATCCGATCTTCTAAACCAAAGATTTTTAATTCGCATTGATTGTAAATCAACTAAAGATGTTTTACAAAAGGATGTTAAAAATCTTGCATCAAAACAGATTTTTGCCCGTTGGCAAGCAATTTTAAGTATTTTTTATTTTCAAATTGAGTTTATAAAAGGATCTTCAAACTCTCTTCCGGACTTTCTTACTCGAGAATTTCTGCAGGGAAACCCTTAGCCCTCAAAATGCCCAGAAAAAAGAAAGATCCCGATCCTAAGAATACAACTCCAACTCCTTCGAGCATTCCTCAAGATGCTCAAAACCAAACTGTTTCCACCCAACAAATGCAGGAGATGATGCAGCAGCTCCTCCAGCAATTTGGATCCCAAACTCAAGGATCCGTCAATCAACCTCAACAAACTTTGTCCTCGACTCCTTCAAAGCCGTCGACTCCAAGTGGATCATCGATCCAAAAACCTCCTTCTGATAAGCAGACTATTGAATCATACGCCAATAGGTTTGCTTTGAAAGCAATTCCCGACAAATCTTTTTCTCAAATTGTAGGTGAACGTTCTCCTGTTCCTCTACAACAAATGTCTAAACAACAATATGATGCACAGTTTGACCCTTCCCAAACCACTCGTGCTGGCAAACTGTCCACTACAGCTGCACCCTCTTCAAAAGCAGTTGTTCAAGTCCAAAAACAACCCACCGAAGCACCTTATTTTCATAAGGAGAATGAGGTCCGAAATATTGTTCAGATTGAATCCGAACAATTTCATCCCAACCCTAATCAAGTTGCCTTGAATATCTTCCCTTCTGGATGGTACTTCAGGCCTCATGATTTTCGCAAAACCCGCGAATATTATGAGTTAATTTTGGTTCATTCTGGATCTTGTCAAATTTCCCGTAAAAAGGATCCTAAAGATGAAACAATAATAACTCATTCCACCCTTCAAATTTTGCAAGTCCTTACTCAATCCCAATGGGGACAGGATTTGTACAAACCAAAACTTTTTGGAATATGTTATGAACCCGAAGGATACAATTATTGGGATTATGTTGATGCATGGTCCAACGTCTTTTGGGATCAAAACAAATTATTCCGCCATACTTGGTTTATTTATTTCAAAACCAAAACCAAGTATAATTTTCCTGCTTGGTTTATTCATTGGTGGGCATTCTTTGGTCCTGTACCAGAAATCCTTCCACCAGTGGTTTCTCAAGCTTTTGACGTTTTCAAACAAAAATTTAATATTGGTGAAGATCCTCTTCCGATCACTCTTCACTATTTTTCAAAACTCTCTGTGGCCTGGATCTTTTCTTGGAGCTACAGGTTTTCTCCCAAGGGTGAAGGTATTTATGCCTACATCCCGCCGGTTCTCCAACGTCTCCCTTCCGTCAAATGGTGGCTAAAGTTCGACGTCAAACGGGTCGATTTCGATGATGTCAACAGGTGGGTCAAAAACAATCCACATCACCTCTGTCAGACGGAGCAAAGCAAATTTCTCAATCAGAAGTCTAGGGTTCAGTCTCTTCTTGCGACATCAACGGACAGGACTAGTCTTCTCAACCAACTCTCTTCAATAATGCAAATCTTACAACAGCAGGAGCAAACGTCGTCATCTCAGCAGGCTTCCTCATCATCTACCGCTTCGGATAAAGATGAAGAAGAAGATGTACCTGATGTTAATTTAGAGGATAATTAGGTTTAAACTTTTACTGTTTTGTGTCGGCAGACACTGTTGTATTTTAAACTGTTGTAATAGTAGTTTGACCTGAACTATTCAAACAGTTCAGGTTCTTAGGTCATTTTACTGTTCAAACCTTTTCTTTGTCTATATAAGGTTGTAACTTCTCATTCTTTAGGCATCGGTTGCTTAGGCAATCACTAGTCTTAGAGAGAGAAAGGCTCCCTTCTCCGACAAAGCCTTCCTTCCTTCCTTCCTTGTAAGTTTTTATAATTATGAAATAAAATTGTTTCAGCTTTTCAGATCTTTGTTCTTTTACTTTACTTTCTTTACTTCTGCATAGCATATCCTTGCCTCCTCTGATGAACTAATCTTGGCTGGTTCTACCGCCTAGTTCATTCCAGAGCATCCCACTCTGCATATTTTGATTCTGTTTATCATCATCATGTTCTGAGAGTCCTGCTCTCACTCTTCTTCACTCCGCTCTTCCCCTCCTTTCCTGTTCCGCTCGACCTCCCGGGCACCCCCTCTCCTTTTGGTATCAGAGCCTGAAGGTGAAGTAGAGATGTGGTAAGTACATTTGGATCTGTTTATGGGTCATTAAGTTTTTTATTAGCGTGTTAGTAAGATCTACCCAGTGATATTCGATAGCAAGTACTATTAAGATCTGGGTTATCAGCTACATGACCAATTCTTTGGGTTTGTTGTATCCGTAAGGCCCGTTTGTTTGAGTTTAGGGCAGGAATGTCTACCCAAAGTTGAACCGAGGTTCCGGTAGCATTTGGTATTACCCTTAAGGATCTGAAAGTAACTTTAGCTAGAATATTTACTCTTACAAATCTTACTAAGATCTTAATAAATTAACTTAATCCTTATAAACTGAAACAAATTTACTTGTTGTACCTTTATGGATCCAGATGGTGATGATATCAAAGAGTTTTAGGGGAACAATTTGCTGATCTTATCTTTTCTTGTTCTTTCTTGCTTTCATATTCTGCAATTCTGCTTTTTCTTGCTTTCTTTTCCTGTTCCGCTCGCCCTCCCGGGCACCCCCTTTTTATATAAAAATGAAATTTCTTACCTTCAATGGAGACTAAAAGAAGTTGATGCTGAAGGTACCCTCCAGCGGCAACCTTTTTGTTGCCATTGAAGGTAAAAAATTTAAATTTTATTTTAAAAATAATTTTTTTTTACCTTTAGTGGCAACTTGAAAAAGTCGCTGCTGAAAGTACTTTCGGCAGCGACTGTTTTGTCATTGCTGAAGGTAAAAAATTTAAATTTTATTTTAAAAATGAAATTTCTTACTTTCAAAAGTTGCCACTGAAGGGTACCTTCAGTGGCGACATTTTTGTTGCCGTTGAAGGTAAGAAATTTAAATTTTGTTTTAAAAATAAAATAAAAATAATTTTTTTACTTTCAGCGACAATTAAAAAAAGTCACTGCTGAAAGTTTAGCCTTTAGTGACGATAGAAATTATTGCCATTGAAAGGCCCCTTCAGCGACGTCTTTTTTTGTTGTCACTGAAAGTCGTTATTGGAACTCTGGTTTTTTTTTTTTTTTTTGTAGTGATATTCCACAATCTGTAAAACAAGTTAGACATATAAGTTCCACAATCTGTAAAACAAGTTAGACATATAAGTTGATAAAAAAAAAACAAGTTAGACTTATAAAATATTCATCCCCATTATTTTAAAAAAACAAAATTCTAAAATTCATTAGAAATAAAACTTGACATTGTAATAAAAATTTAGGGCATGTTAAAGAGTGGTATCGATAATTACCCCCGCTATTTAATATAAAGGCTAATTGACTTTTCTGGAAGATTAAGAAAATTAAATAAATTATTTAATTATGGATATATTATAAAATACTTACATGTATAACTAGATTTTATATATATTAGTCTATTTGAAAAAAATGATAAATATATCAGTAATTAATTTTCTAAAATATCTAAAAAAATTAATTGACTCTTATATTAATTATCGATGTGGTATTAAACAATGAAATGAAAGCAGATGAGTGTAGTTTTCCCCATACACACATACTTGCAAAAAGGCTTGTATAAAATGAGGCCTCCACAATCATAAAAGAAATTAGAAAGAGAATATAATTATACGTCCAAAAATTAAAATGATAATATGAAATGGACAACAAAAAATAACAAGAAATATCTCAAGTTCCTCTTCTTCTTTTTTTTTCAGGCCTATTGTGGTTATCCGTCTTTATTGGATCAATATCTCTCTCCCAAATTTACTTTCATTTTAATTTTGGTTCATCAAGTTTCATTTTATTTAAAGTATTAATTCATATAATCTAATAAAAATATGAATAATTTTACCTTTTGAAGGTCAAAACAACTAGTTTTATATTTCATGGATCAAAATTAAAATAAGGACAAAACCAAAGAATCAATAATTGTATTAATTTGTCTTTATTTAATAATTGTTGAGGTGTTTATTTTTTTGCCAAGAATTGTTAAGGTCTGTTACTCCAAAGATAAGAGATCTTATTCAATTATATACCTTAATAATGTGATTATACGAAATGGGATGAAATTAAAATTTTAATATAGGTAAGAAGTACGTGCTAGCATTTCTACAGGAGAGACTTGTGTTGGAACTTGGAAGGGATGCCAGAGGCACGATAATTCAGCAACGAATTAATTGGTTACTCATACATACATACATAAATATGATAATATAATCCGCGTCCAATACAAAATAGAGTTACGGGTTATTTTTGTTTTGAAAGTTTTTGTAAAGGATCATTGGGCATCTTAAAGTATTTTTGAGTGTAATGTCATCCTAAAAATATAGACAGGTTTAATATTACCCCAAAAGTATAAAAATGTAACAATTTTACCCCAATTATTAATTGACTGGTAATTTTGAAAGTTAGTTGACTTAATTAAACTGAGATAGGTATACCATGTAAGATATAATGACATATCATCATTCAATCAAGTTGAAATGACGCTCCGCAAAAGTATTGATGAGAGGAATCCGTAGGACTTACGAAGATTAATGTTTAGTGAGGACGATATTGCAAGGATTCAGAATAATAAGTACATATCCATAGACTCATTTTACAAGAACTGCAAAAAGCTTTAAATGACATATCAATGACATTTCTAGAGCATCACATCTGCTTGATCGGATCATGAGGTGGCATTATATTATACATAATAGAATCACATCAGCTTTATTGGGTCAACTAACAGTGGGGGTGAAATTGTTACGTTTTTATACTTTCAGAGTAATATTGAGCTTATTTAAAACTTACGGAATAATATTGATCCAACCAAAATTTCCAGGTGTTTATTGATCTTTTGAGAACACTTTTAAAATAAAAATGACTTTTAACCTAACAAAATAATGTATAAAAAAAACAAAATAACTACGAGTAATGCTTATCTCCTACCCTTTTTAAAAGTACTGTTAATTAACAAGTAAAAACTGACGAGTAATGATTACGGTGATGTTTGTTTTTTATTTTAGTTTTTTTTTGTTTTTTAAAACCAAAAAACAAAAAACTTGTTTGACAACCTTTTTTGTATTATTTACATTCCATTTTATTTAATTTTTATTAAATTAATTTATCAATGTTATAATATATTAATTATAAAGATAATGTCAATTTCAATCATTTAAATTAAGTGAATTAAATTTTTTTTTACTCTTTCTTAACTAAGTTGATGTGAAGAACAATTGCTTCAAACAAAATTTTATTTTTAAATATAATTTTTAAAGAAAACATTCAAATTGATTTTTTTTTATTGTTCTCAGAAACAACTATTCAAACATGCTTTTTTTTTTTTTTCCAAAACTTGTTTTTAGAAACAATTGAGCAAACAACTTTTTTTGTTTTCAAAATTTGTTTTTAAAAATAGTTTCAGAAAACAGTTTTAGAAAACGAAAAACAGAAAATAAAATCAAACAGCCCCAACATTTGCCAGTAGTGACAATGTAAAAAAATTTTAATTTCACCTATGTCTAAAATCATAAATTGCATCCAAGAAGTCATACAGAAATATTACATGAGACTTTAATTAAAGGCAATGTTCAAAAAAAATATAATTAATATCCTGATTTGAATTTATCCCATATAGTTTAAAATTGCAACTTCTTAACACATTCTTTTTGTGGGGAAGTTTCTCATTTGGTTCGTTGCGTTCTAAACAGTAAGGGAGAATCATTCAACCAAATGTTTATTTCATAATGCTCTAATTTTATATATAATTCACTTTTAATATATTTCATATAAATTAAAGAAAATCTTAAACAACATTAACTCTACTTTAAAATTAATTTTTTATTTTTATTCCTATTTAATATTAGGATCCACTATAACACATTATAGTAAAATCAACAATACATAATAATGATGGATAAAATTATATATTCACATGAAAATTTTAATGAAATGGCTTATAAAAATTATCAAATAAAATATTCCATCACTGCCATATAAATATGATCAGATAAGTATAAAAAAAATTAGAGAGGCATATGTTTTCAACAACATTTTCAAATTTAAGGAATGTTTCTAATTACTCCAATATTTGAAATTTTATCATATCTTTCTACGTGTTTTGCAAGTGTAGAGATCTTTTCCGTTTGACGGGGAATTATTTACGCGCAATTTAGAAACCTCGGCGTAATTGTTTTCATTGACATTGTTCAAATTGTTTTATATTTCCAAGGGTTTCATTTTTATTTTGGTCGATTTTTCAATCAAATATATTTATCATGTGGAAAATTTGAGACACTTGTTTTTCATATCCTTGTCTAGAGTGATGGTTTGTTTCCAAAGTTTATTAATTTTTGAAGACTTTTACATCAATGATTTGTATTTTGTATGTCTAGATCGAAGTTTTCCTTTAACATATAGCTGTCTAGAGGTTTTTCTTTAACGTAAAATTATTGCACCGCTTTAATATAGTTGACTGACTTTATTCTTGCCAACATTAGTTGACTGACATGAGTTGGTGAAGACTCGTACAAAAGCACAGGGGATTGTGGATATTAAGCATGTTTAGCATTGCTTTACAAAATTACGTTGATGTAATTAAGATAAAACTTCTTTCACATATCTATTTTATAAACCGTAAATCATTTTAAAAAAGTAGTTTTCATCGTTAATTCGAATAGGCCCTTTATCATACAAGGTGTTGGAGTGTTTGAAAATTGAGTTCATTAATTGTTGTGATCCAATGTTTTGACCATTTCCATACAAAGATTAAACGATTCCATTTATATATGAAATCCAGCTAATTTTCTTCACAGCGGGCTAGCTCAAACAAAATCTAACGAGCAATGAATATTAATCATTAACCTATTCGGATTACTTGCTGTATTAGAGGATTACCTATCTCAAAAAAAAAAAAAACAGAACTAAAAAAATATCATTCACATGAAAAAGAAGTGAGAGCTGGTTTCTTTGCAAGTCAAGGTTATCAAGAGTAACGTAAGAAGTGAGATCTTTGGTGAAATTTCGATCACAATTCCTATTCACTTTTTCAGCCTTGGTTCAGCTTAGTTTGACATCCAACATTTTTTTTGTGGTATAATTCTGTTTTGTTTCAACAATTTGATGAGATTGAGAACTTCTTTTTGTTCCTCATCTAATTTTTCCCTTATAAATTTGAGTTTGTTTGAGATGGGTTGCTTTAATTTGTCATTAAAATGAATTCTTTCCTATTTGATTATTAATGCTATATCGGATTTAATTAGCAGTGAATTTTTTCTATGGATCATGGGCAGTCAATAGGCTTTTTTGGTTAAAATAGTTTATGGGCTTAGGTGGGAGGGATTGTTTTGGGAAGGGTACTTTAGAAATTTCACATTTTAATAGTATAGAAATAAAAAAACTCTGATCCTTAATATACATTTTAGTTAACTAATTTAAAAAATTAAGGAAGTTAAACAATTAAAGAAACAATTAAAGAAGGTATGAGTTTCGATTGCCTAATACCCCTCAAAAAAATTTCCTTCGCAATTTTTCCTTTTAATCTTGGTATAATTTGGCAAACCAATGTCGTTCGTTTGGTTTTTTTTTTTTTTTTTAACAAAGGGGGTGACATTGCCCTTTTCTTCAATCTTTCGGTGGAAGATTGTCTACTCAAAAAATTTTGGATGTCTAATACCCTTTAGAGAAAACTTTTTCATCATTTTTTCCTTTTAACCCACAAAAATATTACAAGATACATATCTAATTCTATTTATAAGTCATTTTTAACATATTTAACTAGACAAACCAAAAACCTTAAACTTTATTATCTATCTTAAATTTAACAATTTTCTAATTTTATCCCAGTAAATATACATTATATCTAATAAGAACAAAGTTAAGGAAAAATTATACATTAATAAAAATGCATATATTATACACCATTGACCTTTTGACCCAATAATCCAATGGGCATGCACCTCCATCTCCTAATTAAGGGTAAGGATACGGATTCAACCCTGAAGTATGTAATGTATGCGGATGAATGAACTTGTTATGTGTGTATTTTAATTAATAAATAAAAGCAAGACAACTTCCACTTTCAAACAAGTGACGAAAATCTTATGTTTTTCCTTTTCACAAGATATTGAAATCTTTTAAAAGAATCTATTCTATTAGATGGGACAAATGACATAATAATATCTTAGATTTACAATATTCTGATAGACACGAATTATATGTATTCTACCATTCACTACATTAATTTCACAATGTTACAGAGTACGTTAAACAGAAAGCATAAATTGGCACATCAATAATAAAAAGATTCATAGATCTTACAAAATACTCTCAATAAAAATAAAAGTAAAAGTAAAAGCTACACACACACACATTTGGCAAGCCAACAAATGTATTTACTCTAATTCATGAATCACATCTAACTCTATATTCAAATGTCGAGTAGGAATGATGGTACTTTCATTGATGGAAGCAGTAAAATCAAATGGAGTGGGAGGCACTTTTAAGTTATCAATTTCTCCTTCAAGCATTTGTATCACTGTTTTTATGGATGGACGATTTCCTGGATACCACTGAATGCACCAAAGTCCTACGATTGCTACTTTCTTGGCAATACTAATATCAACTTCATCTTCTATGTAGATACTTACATCACCTCCTTCAATTAGATTATGGATCCATTCTGGATATAGAACTTGAAAAGTTTCTTGATTTGTATTGACATTTTTCCTTCCTCCAACCATTTCTAAGAGCAACATTCCATAACTATAAATATCTGATTTGTACGACACCTTTCCAAAGTTTCGAGAGAAAACCTCGGGTGCAATATATCCCAAGGTTCCTTTCGCTGCTGTCATTGACACTGTGCTTTGATTTTTCGAACACATTTTAGCAAGGCCAAAATCAGAAATTTTAGGGGTAAAATTGTCATCTAAAAGCACATTACGAGGATTGATGTCAAAGTGAAGGATTCTATAATCACAGTCTTGGTGAAGATATTCAATCCCCTTCGCTGTGGCAAGAGCAATTTGTTGGAGCTTCGACCATCCGAGAAAATTTTCTTTGTTGTCTGGGGAAGATATGAACTTTTGGAGGGAACCCTTGGAAAAGAAGTCATAAACAAGAGCTCGGCGACAACCATTGGCACAAAAGCCCAACAAACGAACAACATTGATGTGATGAATCTTGCCCATCGTTACCATTTCATTAATGAAGTCTTGTCCATTGTTGTTATCTAACTCATTAAGTACTTTGACAGCCACTTGAATGTCAGAAGATAACTTACCTTTGAAGACTGTTCCATGGGCACCTTCACCTAATTTATCCTTGAAATTTTCTGTGATTCTTTTAATATCAGCATAAGAGAATCTGGTAGGTTTGAGTGCCTCGTAATCTGCCAAAAACTTTTCAAGTCTTATTTGATCATCTCCTTTCTTCTTGAAGTAGCGATACCAGTAAAAGGATACAATGAACACCAAAACCAGCATAGCTAAATGTGGTGGTACAAGAGCACAACAAATAAAACAATGAATGTCAATCCAAGCATCATTCCAAAGCCTAATGAGTGAAAAAATAGAGGACAATCATAGCCTATTGTTACCTGTTGCTGGTAAAACAATTCTGTGCGTCTTGCTGGTTTTTGGTTGAGTGACTTGGGTCCATTTGAGCCGTAGCATATTGTCCTGAAGATAGGATGCAGGTATTGGCGAACTTACCCGTGATATCATGGTGCAGGGAACTAGATCACTGGACAGGACGTTGTCACCAGAGTCAAAAGCAAAAATCGGGCAGGAGTGGCGGCGCATAGAAACCGACCCAGGAGAAGAACAATTGAAGAAAGTAATGGATTGGGGGGGGCTTATATTCATAATCATATTGTAAGGGATAAATATTGGATGAATTGTAGAGACGGCGTTGAAGAAAGAGTTTGGGAAGACAGTCTTCTGGATCCTCTACTTCTACGATGTGGGATTTAGTGTCCATGGACACGACATGAAGGCTTAGTCCTTCAAGGGCAGGAATGGAGGGGAACTCAACCATTAATGTGGTGCCATCAAGATAGGGAGTATCATGATTGTAGAGTCGGAATGGAAGAGTTTGCTGATGAGGCACTTGCTGGTTCTCACCATTCCCTAGTTTCAGAAGCATCACCAACAACAAATATCTGCCATACCAATACATTGTAACCAAATGAGTCTGTTTCGTAGTCTGCAAGGGTTAGGGGACGCGTCGTATATTTCATTCAAAATGAAACCTGGGGAAGTGAAGTGGGATGCAATTATGCCAGCCTGTTAAGCAGATATTTTAAGTCAAATTAAAGAAGAAACATATAAAATCAGTGTAGAAATAGAGCCGACAATGTTGACCGGAAAAAACATAAAATAAAAGAAGCCTACCAAGGAAGATGCATAGGAAAAGTCCAGTGAGGCAAAGAAAAAATGCATTAAGTCGAGTATATGCCTTATTATATGATTCTAAAATTCTTTTCTCATTAAATTTGTTAGACCACATCGACAGTTAGGTTTATCTTATAAATAAAATCACATAAAAGATGTTAGTTAATTGCATTGAAAAAGTCATAACGTAACATTGTTTGGAAAAAATGAAGTCGTAACATTAGGAAACGCATATCGACTTGTAGAGTGCCCCAAGAATCAAACACCGGACCTCACAAACAATTAAATCGCACATGTAGAGCTGCAACCTATGTTAATACGAGGATCAGTAATGGGACACTAGTAAAAGGATGCAGTAAAGAATTTTCAACGTCATGGAAATTTAAATGCGAAGCTTCTAGCACACAACAAGCAAGTAAAAAGGATATAAGAGATAACTTAAAACTGTAGAGTTTTTTTTCTTTGGGCAAGATGCAAATTTAGCAAAGAAAAGCGTGTAATATAATTAACTTTTGAAGATGCAAAACTTACCGTTACTAAAATTGCACATTTTTTAAACTTAAAGACTTAAATATATATTATAAAAATAATGACGTGAACGTGCTTTATATTAACCAGTATAAAGTTTTATTTCAAAGTTGCTGAATTTCATCATGAGCATCTAGCATAAAGTTTTATCTCAATTAGTATAAAGTTTATTACAGAGTTGCTAAATTTCATGAGGAGCGTCTAGTATTAAATTCTATCTTGATTTATGTGAACGTTTTTTAAGCTGTCAAGAGAGTCTAGCATAATTAGGGACTATAACATCTATTATAAAGTTAGAAAGGGAATAAGTGGAATCCACGTCAAAAAAGGCACAGATATTTGGGCCAAATTTTTGAAATTGCTCAAATTTCACATTTTTCAAAAATTGTATTTATTTTTACACCTTTAAAATTGATTTTACGAATTGTGTTGAAAAACTTAACTTGGTTTTACTTTTTGTCTTACCGTTAAGTAATCTACCATTGTGCTTGATGAGATAAGAAGTTTTCAGAAAAAATGTTTTGTCTCTATCTCTTCATCAATTTTTTTTTGCCGGATAGTCTGTCTCTTCATTAATGCATTAACCAGAACTCAAAGCCTTTCATAGACTCTAAAATTTCATTGACGTGTGAAACATTCCATCTAACTAATTAACGAATTGTTTGTAAAGTCATGAATATGATACTCATTCCACGATGCGTGTATGATACTCATCCTTCCATAATTGGTTTAAAAATAATTTTATCTAGAAATTCAATTTTTTTTAAAGAAAAAGGGAAAAAATAGGTGATGCAAAAAGAGCAAAGAAAATGAAGTCATATAAATATAATAATCAGCAGGACTAATCTAGTTGGCAGGTCAGGGGTTGGATCTCTGGGGTGTATGAGGAGAGGAACTCGTTCCTAACATAAATCGTAAGTGCAGGCAGCAAGTGAGAGCGATGGGAAGAGAGAAAGGAAGTTTAGTAGTGTTGTGGCTGTCTCTGCTTCTTCTAGTGGAGGGAGCTCTGATGAGTAGTTCCCAAGTAGACAACAAATCGTGCCATCCTTCTCGTTGTGGCATTATCACAAACATCTCATCTCCATTCCGACTACCAAACGACCCACCGCACTGCGGCCACCGCGACTACCAGCTAGACTGCGAAAACAACGTCCCTATCGTTACTTTACTTGCTTATAGTGACTATGATTATTATGAATTGGATGATAGGATATACCGGTTGGTAGGAAGATACAGGGTTCTGGGAATAAACTACAACAACTTCACAATCAGACTCGTAGATGAAGGCATTCACAAGGGCAATTGCTCCTCCCTCCCTCTCTATTCCGTATCCCTATCCGACTCCATATCTCCTTATAGCACCTACTATGAAAGTAGCCAAAACAGCGGCAGAGCAGTTGAATTATTCAAGCAGGTGGGGTACCTGAAGTGCAGCGAAGCAGTGAGGGAGGATGCAGCGTATGTGGATACGGCTCCCTGTGTGAAAGGAGGAGGCCATCTTTATGCCGTCTTCGGAGACTTGCAGGTTCAACAGTTTCAACCGCAGTGCCGTCTGATAGTGGTGACCCCAATTGCCTCAGATTGGGAAACATTGGTGCCTGGTGGAACAAACAAGTCCTACGCTGCTCTTCACACACTACTTTCCTCTGGATTTGAGCTTTCTTGGTTCAGACAAGCTTGTGCTGATCGTAGTTGTCCAGATGGCACCACCTGTGATTACAGCAGTGAAACGCAGTGTCTGTCTCCTGACCGGGGATGTCTGACTCCCCTGGGAATACACTATTGCCGTGAGTATCTGATTCTTAACCGAGATACTTGCATTGTTGTCGCATCATCTTTATTCTCTATCAAAAGAATTCAATTATTCCTTATTTTGATAAATATATACTCGTTAAGGAAAGAAAAATAATAATTAAAAAAAATTTATGGAATATGATATGAATAAAAGAGATAATTAAAATATTTTTATCGGAAACTAGAGGAGTATGGACGACATGACAATTAGAAGTATGTAAATATTTCTTCCTACTTCATTCTCCTTTGATATTATTTATAATCATTTTCAAAATATATTACATGTGCCAAAAAAGAACTTTAAATCCTATTAATTTTATATTAAAATTTAATTACTTTTCAATTTTATTTATATTAAATATGTAATATACGAATAAAATCCATATAATAATAAATTAATGGTAAATTTTAAGTGTTAATATAAAAATTTTAATAAAATGATTTATAAATATGATTAAAATAAACATTATCGGTTTTTTTAGGCAAATGCTACGCACAGTAAATTTATTTAGTCAGATGCTACACTTTCAAAACTATTTAGCCAAATGCTACAGTCAAACTCGTTCTTTAGGTGAACGAATTCAATTTTGTACTGAACTCGTTCACCAGAAGAACGAGTTCAGTGTCAGACACGTATCCCAAGGGCCCTATTTGAAAGAACTCGTTCAGGAGCTGAACGAGTTTGGCTGTCAGAGGCCAAACTCGTTCAGGAGCTGAACGAGTTTGACCTCTGACAGGTCAAACTCGTTCAGCTCCTGCCTGAACGAGTTCGTAATACGAAAAAGAAAATTAAAAAGAAATTTAAAAAATGAAATTGAAAATTCATTTCTTAAAAAATTGATAATAAAACATATTAATTACTAATAATAATATAATGTACATTAATTAATGTAAAAATAAATAATAATGATGATTAATTTAAAATAATTAATAAAAGCGTATGTTAATTTGATATCAAAAGTCAAGGGAAAAAATCATTTTTTTATTTATCATGATTAAGGACAGTGTGACGAAATAATGAAATTCAATAACCTTACGAATGTTTGAATGAGCTTTAATGTCGTCTTCCTCTGTCCTCTCTACCTGATAGTTGAAAATGAAATGATTAGATAAAAAATGAATAATAATTATCAATAATTAAAACAATTAATATGAAAAAAATAAAGATTTAAAGAATGAGAGATGAAAAATCAATCGTAAGAGATTCATTAACCTAACAAATAATGACTTCCGGTACCACATCTCGTTCCCCTTCTCATACGTTGTGGTCGTTGCTGCACATTTGCTTCTTCCTCAGGTTGAACTATCTCACTGGGTTGTGAGGTTGCATTCAAATCAAACCAGGGAGAATCAACCAAGGAAACAGACTGTCAGGTGGAGTAAATTGTTCAGTTGAAGGCCCACCATGCTCATAAGTGGAACCATGGAACTGAGAAGAAAAGACATCCGGATTTTGAAGCAACGAAGTAAATGATGGGAAATTAGAAGGAGATAGCGAGCCTGAATGGAATGATGCAAAAGAGGATGACATGGTGTGAGGAACAAAAGAAGACGGAGTTGGAGAGGAAAAGGTGGAGGTTGCTGGTGTAGGCGTGTAATGCGGCTGACTTACATTTTGGTGCTCTTGTCTTACTACATTTTCATGTTCAACTGATGGTTGAGTAGACAAGTATCCACCACGACGCTTGCTCGGTCGGTCATGAGGAATTTGTGGGTGAGGCAATTCAACGGTCGGTGGAGCAGCTTGGGGGTTCAAGTTAAACCGTTGCTCTCGCATCGCGACTAATACGTTGCGTGTGTCCCGAGCAACCCTGTCACGAAAGTCAATACAGCTAGAGCAATCTATTCGAGAATTAATCGAGAGTCGATACAATTGCTCTGCTATGTCAGCCTGTAATATGTATAGCATTTGTTGTCACAATTTGTATGACATAAAATGATGTTAATCAAAAAAAGGGGAAAACTCATACCGCATAACCAGTAGCACCGCTTATTCGTTGGATCCATCGTCTTGTATGTTTTCAATACCATTGCATGTACTCTGATGTTCTATCATATTCAACATTTATCGAATGAGTATGAACAATGGTATCTGGCCATCTTGCCCATGCGTCAATGAAATCGTTATACTCATCAGCCCAATTTGTACTTATCCTGCCACGTAACTGAATCGTATGGTAATTGCCCAATGAAACAGGTGTAGCAGGAATTGGCTGTTCGTATCCAAATTGTCTCAACACGCGGTCGGGGTGATGCCATTCAATAATGTGGAAACATATAAGAGGCACAGAAGCAAGCCAAATTTCAGGGGTTGCAAGGCAATACGCTGGAATGAGTTGGCTCACTTCAGGAGATTCATATGGCCTCCAAATTACCTCGTCATCAGACATTCTGTCCAGATAACTCCTGTATTGACGTAAATATGTGACAGATGGACGAGGACTTTGTCCCCCCCTTTTCCACCTATTGACAAAATGCAAAAGAAACGTAAAGTTAGTATATATACAATATAAACATTAAATGAAATAGCACATATTTATTGGTGATGTTGGTGTACCTAAAACCCAACGGAGGTAAAAGCGGGTATATGTCTAGATTAGGATTTGGATATGTAGGTGGTGGTGGTGCTAAACCAGGGAAGCGATCCCATGCCCACATATGTAACAAAGATAAACAGCCGCCGATGCCCTCCTCGGTTGGGGTAGTAGCATTGCATAATTCTCTGTACAGGTGAGCTAAAACTGCTGAACCCCAACTATATTTTCCAGCTTCTTGAAGGTTATAAAGAAGTGGCAGGTACATTAAATATACCCTGTGTCCTGATCTATCTGGGAAGAGATAGCCGCCAATTAATCTAAGTATGTATGCCCGAGTGAATCGTTGAATTTCTTCATCATCTGCATCCTCAGGCAAGTGATCAAAGTTTTCCTCCAACCAACTCATACGCAGACGTTGACCCTGCACTGTATCACTGGATGGTCTACTCCCCAGTAACAGCTCACAAATATCAAGCCATTGATAGTCGGTTCGGCCAACGACAAGCATTCCTGCACAGGGAAGGCCTAATTGTTTGGCTACATCTTCTAATGTTATCGTCAGCTCTCCTCGTGTCGTATGGAATGTATGAGTTTCAGGACGCCACCTCTCAACAAGAGCCGAAACCAAGCTCCGATCGTAATCAAATTGCCCTAATCGGGCAACGCCATAAAACCCAGATAATTGTAGATATTCAACGATTTGCTGGGGTGGTTCAATCAACCTATTACTGTGCATGACACGCCTTGTATGTAATATTCTCACAACCTGAAAATAAATGTTAGAAATATTAAATACGAAAGTATAAAAGAGTCATGATTAGATATGTTGAAATCTACTTACATCGTCATCCCATACATGTTGTGAAATATGTTGTGGTTGTAAATACAATAGGGATCCGTCGTCTGGCCCAGGGTTAATTACGTCTTCTTGATTCTGTGCCATTTTAGTTAGGTCTGCATTATGAATAAAGAGTAATAAAGGTGCGTGTCAATAATAAACAAAATAACGTTGTACGGTTCGATCGGTTACATATAAAATTCACAAAACAATATTTTACTACACAATATCAATTTTACAATTCAATGACCAGATGACACATTGTGTGGACAACTCGAGCGGTTATGACCATATTGACGACATAGTCCACACTGGGTACGTCGGGCCGGGGTGGTCCAATCCATCTCATTATGTATACGACTTGAGCGAGGACGACCTTTTACCCTAGCCATTGCTGGATTGGGTATTAAAGATGGAGAATTAAGCTGGGGCCAGTAAGTCTCATCTCCTATCGGATGAAATGCAGAACTATATGCCATCTGCATTGTGTGTAACCTAAAAACAGGATCCACATAATTAAAATGGTCAACGCCAACCCGTGCACAAGCAGCAACAACATGCATGCATGGGTGCTTTTCCGCTTGAAACTCTCCACAGTCACATTTGCGATCAATTAGGTTGACCTTACAACATCGACGATATTGCCGACATTGAACGTTGTACGGTTCAACAACCTCAAATGAGGTGGATATTCTGTCAAACTCCCGAACAACACACGAAGACGCACATTGTTGCACTGTGTCCATCCGTTTCGTTAGTGTCTCAGAAAATACTTGACCACTTGCAATTTGTGCATGGATCTATTTGCCGCGTTTAACAAAATATTTATTCACCCTATACATGGTCCCCTTCACCAAACCAGTTATCGGAAGACTTCGAAGACCTTTGAAAACACCATTCATGCACTCTGAAAGGTTAGTTGTCATGTGGTCATAACGTCGTCCTTCACTATCATACGCACGTGACCATTTCTCTCTTGGAATTGATTCAATCCATCTTGCTGCAGGGGCATGCTGCAAAGCTAACTCCGATAAATGTTGGTCGACAACATGCCGCTCATAAGCATACCCTACAAATATTAATATCTTGTTAGGAACGAAAAACATACGAGTATGAAAGTGTGACCAATTTTGAAAAACATACCAATATTGACAAACTTCTCTTTCAACCAATTTGTTCCATGTGCTTTGTGAAGGTTGGATGCCACATGGCGTAGGCAAAAGACGTGATGGGCATGTGGTGGTTGCAATACCACTTGGGGATCATCAAGTGCGGCCAAAATGGAGCGATGCCTATTTGAAATTATGCAAATGTTAGACCTATCTTTAATAACACAATATCAAACAAGGTATAAGAAACATGTCCAAGCCGCTCTTGTCTCCCCTTCAACTACAGCAAATGCAAGTGGCACGACATTTCGATCACCGTCCTGAGAGATGGCCATAAGTAGCGTGCCCTTGTATTTTCCACATAGAAATGTTCCATCAACTTGTATAATAGTGATAGAACCCAATATTTACATGGTTTTCTTAGTTTGTTTTATGGTGTTTTGTAACACCTTTACCCTTATTTTGCATGCATTTATACCATTATTGATTATATTGATTCATGCATTGCATTGTACTTAGTTAAGGGTAAAAATGGGTCATTTATCTCATCCAAACTGTGAATGCCTTGATCTTTAATTCATTTAACTTCTACAAATATCTTTACCTTTATTTGTAGGCATTTGGAGGAGATTTGAAGACCCAAAATGGAGTATAGAAGGAGCCACAAGTTCATCAAGAGCTAATAATAATCATAGGAGCCCTCTGCCACTATCATGTCGCGACTCAAGTGCTCCATGTCGCGACGCAAGTGCTCCATGTCGCGACGCAAATGATCCATGTCGCGACGCAAGTGATCCATGTCGCGACGCAAGTGCTTATTGCTGAAGCTGCGCGTTTTGGATTAGGTCACTCATCTGCTACATATATATAGAAAGCAAGCCACCATGAAACCAGCAGCTCCCACTCTGCAGATTTGCAGAGGAGAGGCTCCAGCACTGCCCTCTCTCAACTCCAACTTCCCCATCCATTTCCTCTTCCATTTTCCACCATTTTCCATCTTCTTCCACCATTCCAAACTGATTAAACCTTCCCCATCACCTTCTTCTTCACATTTCCACTCCTTCTTGTAGTCTCTCTCATGGCAGAACATATATGTGGTTGCAGCTGCGTTTTGGAAGCAATGAGAGGCTAAATCCTTAGTCTCTTGATGAGGGAACGAAGCTTGAGTTCATGGGCTCATTAGGGAAGTTTTTCTTAGTCTTGATCTATGTTTTAGCTTGCATTGGTTGTTTCTAGGTTTAGGAATTTCCACTGTCATGTAAACCCTTATCACAGATTTGTGG
>QFDD01004467.1:0-15756 GCA_006871305.1 Vachellia collinsii | reverse complement strand
CTCTTTGCTTAGTGCTTCTAAATGTTTGATCACCATTTAGATGTTGGGTTTACTTGATTGATGCTTGAGAGGGCTAGGTTGAGTATAGAACTTGAGTAAAATGGTGTAGGAACTTGAAATTTGCATAATGAATGGATGGTTTTGTTGGCAAGATAGAGATATACTTGTCAACCTTGCATAGTCACACTAGGATTGGAGCTTGAAAATTGGGTTTTATTAATTGTAATAAGAGATTGAGCAATTAATGAAAGTAAACACTTGTTTTTGACTTGAGAGAGCTTTTACAAGTACTTTTAGAATCCTAGACTAGCACATTTATATATTAAGAGCATTTAGGAGAGGAAGTCATTTTAAGGTTATGAATTACAAGGGGGAGAAATAATCCTAGGCTCCTAAAATCATCTTTTGAAGTTAAAGAATCAATTGTTTTTATCACTTTTTAGTTCTAGAAATTAGTTTTCAAAATTATCATTTCACATCAAGTGTTTGATTTGTTCAACTTAATTGAATACACCTAGCCTTTTGTTTGGTTGAGATTTTTAAACAAATCCCCGTGGGAACGATACTTTCTCATCACTTTATTACTTGACGCGACCCGTGCACTTGCGGAGCGAACGGTAGTAGAAGGGCTAGTTGAATAAGAGGTTTCAATACATGAACCTCAACCGTAACGAGAATTAATAGCAATTGGCAAGCCAAAAAGAACAATAATAAAGCCTACTCACTTTATGGATATGGTGGCCTGTGCAACCTCAGTTGCAACTGATGATATTTCTTCAATTTATCAAATAGTTATCCAAAGTTCGGAATAAGATAGGTGGAGGAATGCCATGAATGAAGAAATGCAGTCCTTTCATCAGAATGGTGCATGGAGATTGGCCAAACTCCCGAAGGGTATGAAAGCAATTGTTTGCAAATGGGTATATGCTAAGAAAGAAGAATTTCCTAACCACGGAGATGTTGGTAGCTAAAAGCTATGCCCAAATGGAGTGAATTGAATATAATGAGGTATTTTTTCTAGTTGTTAAATATTCTTCTATTAGAATTTTGTTGACTCTAGTAGCATGGTTAGATTTGGAACTAGCTTAGGTGGATGTTAAAACTGCATTTCTAAGTGGAGATTTGGAAGAGGAAATCTGCATGACTTAGCCAGAAGGATTCAAAGTTGCTAGAAAGGAGAAATGGTGTGTAAACTTGAAAAATCGTTGTGCAGATTGAAATAATATTCGAGATAATGATTTAAACGATTTGACAAGTTTATGATGCGGTATAAATAACGAAGAAGCAAATATGATTATTGTGTCTATTTGAATAAGCTTGAAGATGGATCCTTCATATACATATACATATCCCCTTTTGTATGTTGATGATATGTTGATAACTTCAAAGAATCAAGCAGAAATTAAGAAGATAAAGGTTCAACTACAGGAGGAATTTGAAATGAAGGATTTAGGGGAGACAGAGAAAATTCTTGGCATGGAAATAACAAGAGATAGACAATCAAAGAATATCTTTTCATCTCAAAAGGAATATTTGAAGAAGATGCTAGATTGGTTTGGTATGTATGAGAAAACTAAATCGGTTAGCACTCCACTTGCCTCTTATTTTAAGCTTAGTGTTGATATGTCGCCAAAGGATGAGGACGAACGAGAATATATGTTAAGAGTACTGTATGCAAATGTTGTGGTAGCTTGATGTATGCAATAGTTTGTACAAGACTTGATATTTCACAAGCTGTTGCAGTTGCGAGTAAGTATATGCATGATCCAAGAAAGGAACATTGGCAAGATGTGAAATGGCTTCTATGGTATACTATAGATGTTGGATTGGTTTTTGAGTAGGAAAATGATCGAAGTTTGGTTGAGTATTGTGACTCATATTTTGCTGGGGTTATGAAGGAGGCAATTTGGCTTCAAGGATTGCTTGAAGAACTTATTAGACAAGAAGACATTATAGTATTTTTTGATAGTCAATGTGCCATTCAATTAGCAAAAAACCAATTGTATCATGCGAGAACAAAGCATATTGATGTCCGTTATCATTTGTACGAGAAATAATAGAAGAAGGTAGAGTCATAATACGAAAAATACGAACAAATGATAATCCTACTAATATGTTAACGAAAGTTGTGACTTCTATCAAATATCAACATTGTTTAGACCGGATCAACATTGTTGAACTTGGTAAATAAAAATTGAAAATGTGGGAGTTTTTTCCAAGGTGGAGATTTGTTAATTTATGTAGGAAAAATTAATCCCACATTATTTGGGTGTTAGATGAAAGAGTGCCAATTTGAGTATAAATATAGTTAACCCCTTCCTTATAATCTCATCCCCAAAAATAATTCCTTTCTCTATAAGGAAATTGTTATACTTTGTCCCTCTCTTGTATTGTTTATTATTACTTGTGTGATTTATTTGAGTAATAATAATTTTCAGATATTTAGGTATTCCTTTTATTCTTATCTTGTCTATTATTTATTAGCTGTTATTAGATGTAATAGTTGTAACTTTTTAGTATTGTGATATAGTTGAAACTTATTAAGTAATAATACACAATACAAGAAAGGGACAAAGTATAACAATTGCCCATACAGAAGGGAATTATTTTTGGGGATGGGATTAAAAGGAAGGGTTAGCTATATTTATACTCAAATTGACGCTCCTTCATCTAACACCCAAATGATATAGGACTAATTTTTCCCACATATATCAATAAGTCTCCATCTTGTGAAAAATTTCCATATTTTCAATTTTTCCTTACTAAAGTTCGACAATGTTGATCAGGTTCAAACAATGTTGAAATTTGGTATAAGTCACAACTTCCATTAACATGTCAGTAGGATTATCATTTGTTTGTATTTTTTGTATTATGACTCCACCTTCTTCTATTATTTCTGGTACAAAGTGATAATGGACATCAATATGTTTCGTTCTCACATGATACACTTGGTTTTTTGCTAATTGAATAGCACATTGACTATCACAAAATACTATGATGTTGTCTCGTCGAATAAGTTCTTCAAACAATTCTTGAAGCCAAATTGCCTCCTTCACAGCCCCTATAATTGTTATGTGATCTACTTTCATGGTAGAAAAAGTGACTATTAACTACAAAGTAGACTTCCAACTAACTAGTGCTTTTGTAAAAATAAACACATGACCAATAGCTAATCGTCGTCTATCCAAATCACTTGCAAAATGAGTCCCAATACCCAACCAAACTTCAATCATCTTCCCACTTAAAAACCAATCCAACATATACAGTATACCATAGAATCCATTTCACAGCTTGCCAATGTTACTTTCTTAGATCATGCATATACATACTCACAACTCCAACAGCTTGTGAAATATCAGGTCTTGTACAAACCTTTGCATACATCAAGCTACTAACATTATTTGCATATGGTACTCTTGACATATCAACACTAAGCTTAAAATGAGAGGCAAGTAGAGTGTTAACCGGCTTATTTTGCTTATACAAACCAAACTGATCTAGCATTTTCTTCAAATATTCCTTTTGAGTTGAAAAGAGCTTCTTTGATTATCTATCTCTTGTTATCTCCATGCCAAGAATTTTCTTTGCCTCACCTAAATCCTTCATTTCAAATTCCATCTGTAGTCAAACCTTCAGCTTCTCAATTTCTGCTTGATTCTTTGAAGCTTACACAAATAGACACAGTGTGATATATTTGCTTTTTTGGTACTTATGCCGCATCATAAACTTGTCAAATCATTTATACCGTTGTCTCAAAGACTATTTCAATCCGTATAACGGTTTTTCAAGTTTACACACCATTTATCCTTTCCAGAAACTTTGAATCCTTTTGGCTAAGTCATGTGAATTTCCTCTTCCAAATCTCCACTTAGAAATGCAATTTTAACATCCACCTGAACTAGTTCCAAATCTATTTGTGCTACTAAATTCAACACAATTCTAATAGAAGAATGTTTAACAACTAGAGAAAATACCTCATTATAATCAATTCACTCCGTTTGGGCCTAGCTTTTAGCTATTAACATCTCCGTGGTTAGGATATCCTTCTTTCTTAGCATATACTCATTTGCAACTAATTGCTTTCATACCCTCCATGTACCATTCTAATGAAGGGACTGCATTTCTTCATTCATGTCGTTGGCATTCCTCCACCTATCCTGTTTCAAACTTTGGATAGCCCTTTGATAAGTTGAAGGAATATCATCAGTTGCACACTCAGTTGCACAGGCCACCATACCCCATTATCATTCTTTTTGGCCTGCTGATTGCTATTGATTCTCGTTGCCATTGAGGTTCATATGCGGAAACCTCCTCTTCAACTTGCTTTTCTACTACAGGGGAAGTCTTCTTTTGTTTCCTTTCCTTACACTAGGAAAATAATATTTCCTTCAAACTCCACTTGCTTCGAAACACCATCAACTTGTTTAGTATCTTCAACTGCTAGCTTCTTTACCATATTAGATTCATCAAAAGTAACATCCTTGCTTAATATAATCTTTTTTGTCTCTAGATACCATAAACGATATCCTTTGGCACTAGAAGTAATCCCCATAAAGAAGGTTTTGCATCAGGTGAAGATAATCTTCTTTACCATAGCTTTCTTTGTCCTTGGATCGAATGTTGACTACAAGAATCATAGATTGTTGTATCAAGTTTTGCATTAGGAGAGAGTGGGGTAGGAGAAGAAGGTGGTGCCATAAGAGAAGAAAGATGAGAGTAGTGAATGGATTACAAGGAAGGGGAATGGGGTACGTTAAATTTTTGGCACAAAAATTAAGAAAAATAAACAAATACGTGTGTCTTGTCTTCCATGCAATTAGATACATTGCATGTTCGGCCACCGTTCAAGAAGCTATGTGGTTCAAAAGATTGCTAGAGTGACAGGGATTCTAGGAATGTATGATGGATAAGAGGGTTCAATTTTGACATGTCATGATAACCAAGGAGCTATAGAACTTCATAAACACACATTAAGACCTATTTGCAAGATATATGATTGCTAAGAAACAAGTGCTGGTTCATTACATTTCTTCTCACAAAAAGTTTTGGTAAATCATTTTATGAATCTCATAATTAAACATTTATTAATGAGATGAGCAAAGACTTATGGCATGCATATACATACAAATGTGTTTGCAAAAGTATAAAATATGTGCATTAATCTTATATACATACGAATGTGTTTGTAAAGGTATAAAATATGTGCATTAATCTTATATACATACGAATGTGTTTGCAAAGGTATAAAATATTTAGTGTATCGTACATATTAAGATTAGTTCTCTCATACACATTTCATCATCTTCAATGTTCTTATAACATAGAAGATGAGACAATGTTGATCTCCAACAACTTGGTGGGAAAAATAGATTGATTAAGAAGTATCATTATATGTGTGCCAATAGATTGATTAAGAAGTATCATTAAGATGGATGGCATGCATATGTTATTGCCTCAACCCAAAACTCTTAGCCCAAGCCAGCATTGGACAATATACACCGAACATTCTTCAGCAAAGTCAAGTTCATGCATTTTGCCACTCCATTTTATTATGGTGTATTTCTAACTGTGAAGTGTCTATCTTCACAAACCTTCTAAAAAAGATCACTCCTGTATTCTCCTTCGTTGTCTATACGAATACACTTGATCCTTCTTCTTGTTTGTGTTTCTATCGTCGCCTTCCATTTGAGAAAAATTCCCAAAACTTCATCTTTCATTTTCATTGTGTACAACCAGACTCCCTAGGAGTAATCATCAACAAAGTTCACAAAATAATTTCCTCTCAATGAAGGTGTTTTGGAAGGATCCCAAACATTAGAGTGAACATAATCCAGAACACCTTTTGTATTATGGATGACTGTACCAAACTTAACCCTTGCTTCTTCCCCTTTACGCAATGCTCAGAGAACTTCAAACTGGAATTCTTTAATCTTTTCAACAGCCCTTGATTTGATAGTGTTTTTAAGGATTTTCCACCAGTATATCCTAAGGGCATGTGCCACAACTTGGTTGCTTCTACCTCTTTGTCATCACGGGATGTCACAACAGCTACCCTAATAATCGTACTGCCTTGATACGTGTTATTGTTCTTCTGAATCCCCTTCAGTACTACCAATGCACAAAAAGTATCTTCATTACTCCATTTTCTATAATGATCTTTGAATCCAGAGCTCACATAGAAATGAGATTCTTCTTCAAATCTAGCATGTAATGAACATCTGTTAATGTTCTGGTCAAGCCATTACATGTGTCCTAATCATGACTGGTTTGTTTATTTTTAATATGGAGGTTGTGGAGTTGTACACACAACAAACGATACCTCTCTTACAACATATGACATTGGTTTGGAAAGATTAGTCATGCAAGCAACAAGAGGGAGAGATTCCAACTTGAGTTGAGAGGCATAGGCAAATGTGTGGAGACCTAAAGACAATCAAACTTAACATGGTGTAAGGGTGAGAGTTAACTGGTCGTGGCCTCATGGTTGCACCACGATCGTTCGAGGGCAATGCTGAACTTGCTATGCATGTGAAGAGGTTAGTCATACAAATTAATTATGTGTAAAGGGGAAGAATAATTGCTTGTCCCTCAAACCTTCCATGCTAGGGAAAGTGTTGGCCATGGCATCTAAGAAGGCCAGTGCCACTCCTAATCTGATTCGAGGTATTGTTCTCCTTGATAGCCACCTTTGTGTGTTTTATTTGATTATATGGCTTGTCATTTGCTTGTGCTGAGAGATTAATGTTCCATTGTATGAAGTGCATTACAACTTGTTTGTATCCACTCCTGTAGGTGCTATGGTGAAGACTTCTAACTAAGGTTTGTATTAGTTTGACCCTTGTATTTAGAGGTCATGAGAGATTAATCCTGTAGGTGCTATTGGTTTGACTTCTAACTAACTGTAGATTTTTTTGCCTTTCCTCTAGGAGGCATTGACGTGATTATGGGCATGGACTGGTTGTTATCTAATGGCGATTTATTCGATTGTAAAAAGAATATTACGTGCTTGTTCTGTACTGTTTGAAGAGTCGAGTGCGCCCATTTTGTTGTTTTAAAGAATTGCCTAGCATATCTAATCTTTTTAACAAATTTCAAACAAGATAGGAACACTGGACTTCCAACTGATACCAAACAGGGCATGTTTGGGAATTCCTTTTGGAGCCCCAAAATGCATTCCTAAAGAAGAGGAGTGTTTGACAACACATTCTCCCAAAATGCATTCTGACATGTAAGCCGAGATAAAATTTCTCTTATATATTTATCTCGAATTACGTGCAATTATTTTTAAAAGCTAATCTCAAACAAGCTAAAAAGCTTTTTCTGTCCATAATGCATTACAGGTCGCGACTTAAAATATTTTAAGTCGCAACCTGCGATACTTTAGGTCACAACTTAGATGTGAAAATTCCAAGTCGTGACATGGTATACTCAAAGTCGCAACTTATATGTGTGTGTTCGGCAATCGAATTTCCCGCCAAGATAAACCCCATCGAATCCACAGTCCTAGGAGTGAGTATCAATTTTTTAGTTTGGTTTTCGGTAAAAGCCGAAAAACCAAAACACTTTTAAAAATAAAACCGAACTGAAACCGAACCTCAAAATTAACTGAACCGAAATAACTGAATTATTTCGGTTCGGTATTTTTGTTAACCAAAATAACAAAAAATATTTAATAATTTATTAATTTAAATATAATATAATAATTTTGAAATATATTATAATAATAATAATAATTTGAATAATATATGTAATAATAATATTTAATAATTTATTGTTTATTAAATATATTCAAAACAGTTGAATCCCATTCGTGACAGAATTAAAGATAAAATTGTACAAACTTTATAATTCAATTAATTATGCAATGTTATTATTACTTGGACAACTTTACTTTTACATTATATGTAATGTTGAATTATAACGAAAAAAATTATTACTTGGACAATGTAACGAAAAAAAATTATGATTTATTGTTGAATTATAAAAATTATGAAATAAAATTTTATTTTTTAATGGTATGTAATACAAATATATTGTCCTTTATTCTATTTTTTTATCATTTTATTTTTTTCCTAATTTTATCACATTATATAAAATAATATATATGTATGTAATAGTTCGGTTCGGCTCAATTTTTAGTTTTCATTTTTTTTGCTCACTCTTACATGGTCTAGTGATCCCCATGTTCGTCGTGACAAGAAGCGTTATAAGAATCTTTGGCTAATGTACACTCATTTTCTACACAAATGAACCTTGTTTGTGACAGAATTAGAGATCAAATTGTACAAACTTTACAATCCAATTAATTATGTAATATTATTATTACCTGAACAATTTTACTTTTCAATTATATGTAATGTAAATATATTTTCTTTTTTTCCATTTTTTTATCATTTTATTTTCTCTCATTTTAACACAATATATAAAATAATGTATATGTATTAATGATCTTTATGCTCTTTTAAGTAATTTTCCTCAAAAAGTCACTTTTCCAACATTTATCCAAACATAAATGCATTCTATCAAAAGTCATTCTGAATCTAACATATCCAAATATAAATGTATTATGCCAAAATGCATTCTGGTGAAAACTCTTTTTTTTTCAAAATGAATTTTCCCAAAAGGTATTCCCCAACGGTTTCCCAAACAGGCACAAAGGAGTTGGGTTGATAAAACCTCAAATCTAATTGAAAATGTTAAATATACCCAGGCCCAACCCATTTTACCATAGCTAGTGGTGGGCCAATGTAGATGGATCAGATTAGCCTCAATCCCCGTTGTATAGTACTGGGCTTTTGGGCTCATACTAGTATAGCACAAGTGGCCCATATGCCTTGGGCCGAAGCATTAGTTCCCCCAGAAATACTTCCTTTGCCGGTAAAACTGAGTCTGAAATGAACAGCAAGAGAAGAACCAATAAAAAATCAATAAGTTGTTTAATGTGTTAAGCGGCCTCAACTCAACCCTATAAAAAGAAAAATACAAATTTAAATATTAGAAAAACACATTCTTTTAAAAAAGCAAAAATCTTTATATTATAATTTTGGAAAGAGATTAATCTCAACTGCAAAATAATTTGAAAGAGATTGGTCTTGAAAGACAAAAGAAAAGCGGTAAGAGAATATGAACGAGAAATGCTACTGCAATGGTGGGAGAATTGGGTCCTGGGCCCAGGATCCAATGACTTATTAGCCCAACCCAGAAACCAATTTTCTTAACGGGCTTTATTTGGGCTATTAATTCTTGGGTCCTGTTGTTTGATGTAGAACCAAATTTTGGGAGCTCACTTGTGTAACACTATCTAACACGACATAAACTAGGTTGGTCCAATTCATAAAGAATTGACTCAAAGCCTAAAAGATTATGAGTTTAAATCTCACTGTCGATGTGAGAACCTTGTTGAAGGGTCATTTACAACTACCTCTATAAATATTCTCCGAGTTTGGAAACATGTTCTGATCCTAATGGGCCTATGGGATTTAACTGACCTAAACTTTTTCATATCCAAAAAAAATCTAATACAACACAAACCACAAAAATTGGTCTAATGAAAAGGATTAGTTTATCAAAATGTGATAAATTAATGTTTGAATTTATAATGGGAGATGTGTTCACATTTAATGTATAAAAAGTAATGCTGCTTTGATGTGCTTGATAGATATTTTCATAAGTATTTTTTTTGTTATGAGCATTATATTCGTCCTGTGCTTGATTATAGGAGTGACCAAACCGGAACCGAAAACCAAATTGAACAGCACTTATTTTGATTTTTTTCCGGTTTGGTTTTGGTTTTTGTTTGGTACATGTTCGATTTTCGGTTCAGTTAATGTAAAAATATTTTGATTAAAACTGAAAAACCAAAATTAAATATATAAAATGTTGGGCCAAACTAATGTTTATGACCAAATCCGAGTTCAACAAACGCTTTTTTAAAAAAATTATTCATGGCCTAGCTCATATTTAAAATACTAAATCCCTAAATAAAAAAAAAATTCACTCTTCTTTTCTGCCTCCCGTGTCTCTCTCCCAATCTCCCTTCTCCCTCCTCACTTCCCCAGTTCTTTTGCTTATTTTGTTACTGGTAAGCTGTATTGATTGACTACTGATGAATCAGAAGTTTATTTTTAATACTCTTCATACAAATTAGAAGTTTATGTTGAACATTGGTTTGGCAATAGCGCCCCTTGCTTAAAAGTTAAATCATACCAAACCGAAATAATTGCTATTTATATGAAAAATTCAGTTTTGAACCCAACACTGAATGCTCAAACCTTCTTGACAATCTGATGCATGCACCTCTACCTCCGGTCTATTCAGTGCTCACTGTAGTTAAGGTCAAAAACAATTATTTTAAACAAGTTTTCATTTTCCCCCCTCTAGTATGAATTTCTATAAAAATTATCCAAACAATTTTATTTTTATGTTTTTCTCCTCAACTTATTCTGACACAATTTTACAAGACTACTCTAAAAATATTAAAAACAAAGTCAAACAAAGTCTAAATTACTTACGTATGATCCAACCACTATGAGCCATCAGATTTATCCCCAATTAAACAAACAAAAAAATAAACCTTACAAACTATTATTATTAGCTACAAAATGAGGATGATGAGTTACAAGCTGTTAATAATGGATTATAATATACAGATTATGCAGCCATTCCCCCCTCCATATACTCTATTGTACAGAACTGTGTTTTTGCTAAGTAGGATAGATCTATCAGGTCTTGATTGGAGGAGATAGATTTCTTGAAGGAGGGGGCATCATAGATCTTGCATAAGCAATTGGAAGAAAAAGTAATTTCTTGGCTTTGCTTACATAAGCCCTCTTTGTGAAATTGTCATAATCATTTGCTTCAATCTCATCTAATATCTGCCGATACAATAGCAACGACGCCCATACCTGCAAGACCCAGTGAAACCACTTCTGCTTTTAGATCTTGAAATGGTAATCAATAGGTAATAGTGTGCGATTCAGCATTATGATTGGAACACTAAAGCTTAGCCAGACCCTTCTATCAACTATAAATAAATTTAAGGGTTATTATGCATCTAACACTTTGAAATATTTTTTCAGTAACACGCAGTATCCTAAATTAATTCTTTCGGTATTCAACACCTGAAAATATTTTTTTCAATAGCAAGCAGTATCCTAAAGTAACTTTTTGTGCAATTTTACCCATGAAATATTTTGTCTCAGAAGTAATAAGCATTTTAAACATACGATAATGAAGGCAACTAGAAAAACACTTTATAGTGTCGGATACACAAAAAATTATTTTAGAACAATGCGTTCTGTTGAAAAATACTTTAAGGTGCTGGATGTACCAAAAATTAGTTTTGGATTTAGTGTGCTAGATGCTACTTAGCCCTAGATTTAACGAATAAACATGTAACAGAGTATGTTGATTGTGCATGGATTCAGCGCATTGAGAAGGCTAAGCATCCAATAGGAGATACTTCCTCTAGTCCTAAATATAAACCTCGTTTATACTGTAAAGAGGGTACAAAAGATTATGACTGAGAATTTGTTTCTTATGTCTAATCATGATTCTGTTTCTGTATACTGAAACTTGCCTATATTTTACAAAGGTTGGCTAAAGGTTGCTGACACTGTCCCACACAAGTCAAAGGGAAAACCTAACACTACTAATAGCCAAAAGTCAAAGGCTGTTCTCCTCCACTGAATTGAACTACACCAATACCATGTCATGGTTGGGATAATGACACATTTGAAAGAAATACAATTAACCAAAATCTCCACGCTCTCATCGATTTGTATATTGACACGTAAAGAAACAGGTAAGCAAAGCTACTTTCTTTCACCGCTTAAATCTCTCACAATTGAAAAAAGCGGCTTTATCTAAATTTGCGAGCACATCCAATAACTTCACTTGATACTGACCATAAAGTTTCACCCATATATTATATTACAATTAAAAATAAAAAGAAAAGACGATCAGTCAACGCTGACATGCTGGCATTTGGTCCTTATAACAACCAAGCCAAAGATCTTTTTCTTTCTTTCTTTTTAATTATTTGAGGAAAATGATATTGTTGCACTGGTCACAATCAAGGCACAGTTATGAGATGTGTTCCGTAATGATAAAAGGCTTTGGAGTCTTACCGGCCATCTGCTAGCTTTATTAAGCTCTGTGACTCCCTTCTCTGCCTCATCAAAAAACATCCTAGCCCTTTTAATTTGGCTCTTCATGAAGTTTCTCCATTTGTCTGTCACCTTCCCGGCAAATATGTCATCATCTGATAGCCCCGCCTGAGCCAACTCATCCTGCGGCAGATATACTCTTCCTCTCTTGGCACTGTTGAAGAATCAACTTATGAGAAAGGGAAGATTTTCTATAAAAAAGTATTCTGGAAAAGCTGAGTATGATATTTTGGAGACATAGAATCCCACATCTCAGTCATTTTTCTCCCATACATTTTTTTCCTTATGAATTCCCTTCTCTTAGCAATCAGGTGAGGCATAAACATAGAATCAAGAAACCTTGACATAGTTGATGGAGCCGAGAATGTATAAATGTCGATTGTTTAGTGACATATCATCTAGAAAGTTTAGATGACTTGAGAGAAGCTAGGCGTCTTGCAACATAATTTACAAAACTTGCAAGCTATATCTGCCTATTTACATCTGATTATATTGCAAGAACTCAAAACCCATCTTGAAGGACTTGCTAAGGAGATATGTAAAATCATCATTATCTGGAATCAAGCTATTTATACTTGGTAACTTTGGTGCAGCGGCAATACCTCGAAAGGTCGCAGGGCGGACACTTTATGGCCGAGAAAAAGATTTACACAAAAATGCTTATAAGAACTAAAGAAATAAAAATAAAAAAACTTCAAACTTACTCCTCTCCAACATCTCTGAGTATGTTGGTTAGCTGGTTTGCAATTCCTAGGGCCAAGGCAGCATTATATACACTCTCTGTTGTGGCTTGTGAAGCTGGTGAAATTCCCATGACTGGAACACTCATTAAACCGACTGTCCCAGCAACGTAATAACAGTAAAGATAAAGTTCATCGAAGTTTTTGTATCTGGACTTCCTCAGGTCCATTCTCATTCCTTCAATCATATCTTTAAACGGCTGCATAAACAGGAACAAAAGATATTCAGATATGGATTCTCTCACAATTTTTTTTGGCAAATTGAATTCTCTCACATAGAAGGTGCACAACATTGGACCTAAATTTTGAGAATGAATTAAAATTTGAATAAGTCAGTTTTTTTCAGGGTAAGAGAAGTGTGGAATTTTATGGTAGACAAGAACATTACAAAAGTATCGTAAGATTGTAGTGTATTATTAGAAAACCATCAAGACGGTACCACTAAAAGATCTTTATTTTACTCTTTGTTGCACTTAAATACAAAAAAGTAAGATAATAGGGCTCATAAACTTCAAAACTACTATTGTTCCTTATTATTGTAAGTCCAACTAGGATCTCACTTAGTCTTCATCCAACGTATGAAATTGATCCCTACCTGAATATCTACAGGAAATCTGGCAACTGTATCTGCTAGAGCAGCATCAAGCATATCAAATGGACGACCTTGGAAAAGATCCTCCAACCTTGATTCCCACCTATCCAAAGCACTTGGCGTTATATGTGAAGAATTAGGGCCGTCAACAAGTTCATCTGTTCTCCTACACCACACTGTAAACACAGGGAAAGACATAAGAGACCAGCAAGTTGACCATTTTTGGTACAGTATAAGCCTTGAATGACTGACTAACAAACATGGCAATACAAGGCAAAAAAAAAAAACCTTTCACTCATGAATCAATGGCAATAAACGTAACCACTTCATTAACTTACCGTTCCCACTTGTATAGGAAAATGGCAAAAATACATGGCTCTATCAATGTTGAGGGATCAGTTTAATTCAGACAGAGAACTGTTATGCCTGGGAACGTTTATTGAACATACACTACTAATATAGTAGAGAGAGATGATTGATACAAATATATTTAAATGCATTTCATGGATCAGTAGGGTCCCAATCCCTTGTCAAAATGAAACGGATTAAGAAGAATGAGACTAATTCAACTATTGATCACTATTACTCACCATATATAGCCCAAATAGCTCTTCGCCTTTCAGGGGTCATTAACTGAGTTCCTGGAAGGCCAAAGCAACAAATTTGAATCGGATTCAAACCATGATCCATACCCAAATAAATTTACAAGTGAAATTCCTCACTTGAAGGAAAGATAAGAGAAAGCTAACCCAAGTAAAACGTTTTGGCATATTCTGCACAAACTTCTCCACAACGATCATAAGCTTCACTCAACAAGCCCAAATTCCCTGGTAGAGGAATATCTGGTTTCACATCAATGTCCCCAACAGGTCTTAGCTTCCTCTTAACAAGGGAAGCCTGCTTAAGCACCACCTCATAGACCTTCTGCTCTGATGAAACAGCCATTTCTCCTGCTGGGTTTGCTAGAACGTTTGATAGCAAAGGTAAATTGCTAGCACTCTCTAGGCCAGTATGGCCAACGCATGAATATTTCAAATTTGTACTCAAGGAGCGAAGTTTCCATCTCCTCTTCTTATCCTTCTTTGTTCTGATCGAACTCGAATCCCGTGAGATAAACTTGGAAGAATCTAACAGCTTCACATCTCGGATCGAATCAAGGAACCCAGAGCAATTGGAGACCTCTAAGCTAGGGGAGACAACCCATAATAATGTCATGATTATAATCTGAATTTTAGCTTCCCGATTTTTAAGATAAATCTCTTCCTTCGTTACTTCCTCCTCTAAAATGAGTAAACAACCAATAAAGCGAAGCAACTAGAAATCCTGGGAACTACTGTAACTGCAACCGAAAAAGATGCTCCACGAAGGCTATCTGCAGTTTAACCAAAAGCCAGGATCAAAATTCAGTATAAAAGAGAAATTCAGCAAGAATGAACAAAAACAGCCATTCCATTAGCTACACAGCAAAGAACTCACGTAATGGGATCCAAACGATGAAGAATCGCAGTCATCAGTCAGAGCAAGAAAAGATAAAACAACTGCTTATCAGCATCACTAATCATATTTTTTAGTCTTACGGGTTTTCCGTATTCATACTTCGGCACTAGAGCTGAATATTAAATTCAAGAAGTTCGTTACACTCATCCAATGAAATCCCAAAAAGCAACACGGATATCCAACCACTCAGAAAAGGATGAAATTTCATGAGAAGAAACTAGAGAGAGAGAAACAAATGCACACCTGTTGGGTATTGTGCTTCTCAGAAGAACCACTCACAGGAGGTCTCCATTAATTAAACAAAACTAAGTAGGGAGGCATCAACATCATGGAGGGAAAACTAACAATGGCCACTAAGCATTCTTGTCTTCACAATCTGACCCACCAAATACCGTCCACTCTTCCCAAACTTTCTTTCCCCAAAAAAAACCAATTTTTAATGGTTCTTTCTTTCCTTGCTCCCCTTTTCTTCCTCCTCCTCCTCCTTTTTTTCTATATTGAAAATGAAAATGTCCCTCGACTATACCGAACTGTCTGTAACATTCTCTTCGTACTGTGGTATCTTTTCATCCACTTCCTCTCCCCCGTGGTATTTGCGGTCATCGTCTACTCTAAATCATCTGGTTGTGGGTTTTACACGCCTGTTAAAAGGCTTCGTTAGAGTTTGGAGCTAGTGCGTGTACCATGCCTCTCCACGTCCTCTTTTTTAGCCCGACTGGATCCGATATTCGGTTGGATCGGGCACGCATGAGAATTCAAT
>QFDD01004466.1:0-16995 GCA_006871305.1 Vachellia collinsii | reverse complement strand
CCCCCATAATTCATCATATTAGATATTTGTAGCTCCGGTTTCATTGAAGAAAATAGAAATCACATGACACTATAATTATGTTAACATGTTAATGGAATTTGAACGAAGGAGAACCAAGTTCCAAGGCAGAGTGATGGAAGGAATGTGAGGAGACAAATCCAACCCCAAATTGAGATTCACCTGTTAATCCCAACAAAATTATAGTATATTTGTGAACAGCTTTTAAAAAATGATTCCACACAATCTGAGATGAGTATGTAAGAGAGTTTTGTTTCCATTTATGTGAAAGTGCTTTCCAGAAGTGGTTGTCAAACATGCTGTAATGTTGCAAGAGGGAGTGGAACAACCAGGAGTGAGCCACATGCTTATCTCTGTTCCTCTGAATTCCCCAATTTTTTTTTAATGAAAAAGCCCATAGGACAACTTATTAAACTTAGGATATGCTTAGGGTTTGTTTGACAATCATTTAAAAAATATTTTTACGCAAGTTGAGATAAAACTTTTCTCACATATTTACCTTGAATTGAGTAAAATCATTTAAAAAAGTTGATTATGCAGTATTTATAGATATATATATAGATCACCTCTCAAAATAACCATCACATCAATAACAAATTTAGACCGTTGATTTTATGAGTTGTGAGTTAATATTTTGTCAATTAAATCAATATTTATCGGCTCACCGTCACTCTGAATTCTGATCCCTCCCTTCTGCAGCGTCAACTCTGACTGTGACTTTCTGCTTCTGCGCTCACCCCTTGCAGTTTGCATCTCACATTTCACATGTCAACTTTTTTAAACCTGGCGCCTTTTTATCTACACTCCAGGTGGCAAAAATAATTATTCTCACAAAAACAGTACATTCATACTTACTTCAATGGGTTTTTTACGGACAAACAGTAACAAAAATACATAAAATATTTATTATAAAAATTATTTTTTTATATACTACATTTAAACTCGTTTTTAACATAAACGATATTAAATTTACAAAGAATTAGTTCAGGTCAATAATAAATTTAGTGGATCTCACTGACAAATACATGAATTTATTTATAGCATGAATGAGTTCAGGCTAATATTACTTTATTTATAAAAAAATGACCCCCCGGCATAAATGCCTCAATGCCCTCTTCAAAAACTGTTATTTTATTTTTAAATCCTCCTAATTAATCCAAAAAAATAAATCCTATAAATTATATGTCTACGTTTAGGTATAGATTCCAACCGAAAAACCATTTCTTCTTCAAATAATTGGTTGCTTTTGCTAGATGAAATTTATGCTCAAACACAAGCATACGAAGATAATTATTAAAATTAAATATAAACTCTTAATTTTTCCTTTCTCAGTTTATATGCAATATCAAACATTAAACTTACTTTTATTCTAATACAGATTCTACATAAATTAAAATTGGACTATAATAGTAATACATGTTAATTTGTTATGGAAAGATAAATTTTATACCATGTTAAATTATTGATTGATTAATTACATATAATTTGTAAGGGTTTATTTTTTTGGACCAGTTTGGAGGATTTAAAAAATTAAAAAAAAAAATAACAGTTTTTTTTTTTTGGGCATTGGGGCATTTATGTGGGGGGAATATATCTGGAACACCGTATGGATGAGTTACAAATCATTTTTAAAAAGTTAAGATTGGCCTCACAACATAAACGAGTTCAGGCCTTTATCAATTGGATCCATTGAACTCCTCTTTGGCCTGAACAAATTCTAAACTCGTTCAGATCAAAAATGAATCCAAGTGTAATATTTTAAAAAATAATTTTTAAAATGAAACATTTGAGATATTTTTGTTATTATTTGTAGTGTGTGCAAAAAAGCTCACTTTAATGTCTACTTACATAATTAAAAAAAAAAAAAAAAGCGGCGCATCTTTAAAGCTCCGAAAATATTAATTCTAACTCCTATTGCCTCTCCTTTGTACTTATTTCAGCAAAACAAAGCAATGCTATGCACTAAAATAACAACATATCTACTATATATCTATATACATTTTGGTGAGATGTGATTCTTCTGCGCCAATAGCAAAAGCCGACCTTGTAAAAGATGCGAAAGTTGATGGATAAACTTCTATTTACATTTCTTTTGTTGTGTTAAATATAAATATCTTTCCATTGAAGATAATTTTATCCAATATATTGTTAAATACTAACTTTCAATAGGGTTTTAAATTTTTGTTCACTACATTGTGAGGAATTAACTCTTTTTGTCAGATCGAACCTAACGGTAATTTCTTTTACATTTTGAGTCATACAATTCTAATATTGCATGACCGCTTTTTTTTTTTTCAATACAAAAGAGGGCAATGCCCAAAAAAAAGCTAAGCTAACGGGGCAGAGATTCCCAAACAATCAGTTTGCAGCATACTCATCAAGTTGCGCGGAGGGGAATCCATGAATGAAGTGGTGGATATGCCCTTCTTAGCCAACGCAGTAGCAACATTATTGGAGTGTTTTGAAATGTGGGCAAATCCCTTTCATATCCCATCCATATTGTGATGCGAAGAAAAACCAAACTACAAGAGGGAGGTCCACTTTGATTGTGCAGTGCATAAATTACTTCCTTGGAGTCAGACCATAGAATGACTTTTCTAAAGCCAAATTCCCAAACCACTAATTCTTCAACCTCACACACACTTCAATGACCAAGCATTTGTGTAAACCCAACAATAAAGAACCCATGATGATCTCTAATAACCCCCAACATCCAGCTCGTTTATGAGAACAGGAGACAACACCATCGACATTAACTTTAACCCAATCAGCCAATTAGCCGGTGGTTGTTGCCAAGGTAGGTGCTCTATCAATAGGGAATAATTACTTGGCGTGACAGCGTTGTTAATCATCACAAAAGACTTCAAACAGTTCAAAATAACATATTTACGCTAAAGCATTCGTGGAGGTATTCTTTAAAGATGAAGTTATGTCCCCACGTCCATAACATTCAAACCGCAACACCCCGCATAATACTCCATTGACATTTCATAAAGGAGCACAATTCTCCGGACAAATTTAAAGCTACCGAACCTTGAATAGATGCATTAAGAAAATGTCGCACGAACACTTTTTTAAGCGCACACCATCACCTCTTGACCAAAAAGCAGCCCATGGGATATTAGAAGATAAGGCCCAATAATGCTCAACAACACTTTGGAGACCCAATCCAAAGTATCGTCCAAGCTCCAAGAGGCAAGTTATCAAACACTTGTTCACGCTGACTATTCCAAGTCAAGTCAACCATAGAGCATGACAATATGGATGGGTAATTTGACATTATCGAAACTCGTCTACCTTTTGATTTGTACGCACTTAAAAAAACAATAAAGTGAAATATAAATAACTCTATTTTATTTTCAAAAATAAATTTTGCTAATCTTTAAGAAAAAGTAACAAGACAGCAGAAGGTAAAAAGAAACACACAATTTTTTTTTAATTGTAACGTCAGGCAGAATGCCTAAAGTGAAAATTGAAACTCAAATCTGATCCCACAAATGACACGTTTTATACCATTAGATCCAATGGTTTCGGCTAAAAAAACACTTTTGTTGGTAGATTTTGGCAAAAAGATCATGGAATAATGAAAAAATGAAAAAGCCGGACAAGAAGTAGACAGAAAAATCGGGTTATTCAAAATCCATAACCAATCGGATCGATCCACTTCATCCAACTAAGCACACATCAACCAAACCCACGTGAACGAGAACAGGTCCAACTATTCTATTCTCTTTCCACTCTTCCATATATACCCAACAATGTCCTCTTGTCCCACATCCGTTTTTAAAATTTTTTTGTATTAGGTTTGTCTGTTCGTCTTGGCTCACCTAAACCTGGGGTAGTCAGGGGACGACCCTAAAATCTGCGAGAAACTGTAAAAAATGTCCCCTTGCCTTATAGTACCCGTCGCCTGGTACTCTAGCTAAAAAGATTGAATTTTCTTGGTACAGCAATAGGTTTGAATCCTTAATAGGAATCTGAATTCTGTATCCTTCACCTTCTTGTTGATTTTAGAAAACATGTCTGATGCGTTCTGCACCGACTGTAAGCGCCAGACAGAGGTGGTCTTCGATCACTCGGCCGGCGACACCGTGTGTTCTGAGTGCGGGCTCGTGCTCGAGTCCCATTCCATCGATGAAACTTCTGAGTGGCGTACTTTCGCGAATGAGTCTGCTGATAACGATCCGGTTCGTGTCGGTGGTCCCACCAACCCGCTCTTGACTGACGGCGGCTTATCCACCGTCATAGCAAAGCCCAACGGAACCTCCGGCGAATTTCTATCGTCGTCTTTGGGTCGGTGGCAGAATCGAGGGTCGAACCCGGATCGAGGGCTGATACTGGCTTTCAAGACCATTGCTACTATGTCAGATAGGTGAGCTAGGGTTTACTGGCTTTTTAGTATTCATCAATAGCGGCGCTGCTTCGCTGGGCAAACAAAGTTTAATCAGAGAAACTTGATATGGAGAGTGAGATTGTCTTGGAAATCTGGGATTAACGTTGCTAGAATTCGTTAAATTGTATCTTGGTCCTGCCTTACGGAGACCGAAGCTACAAGGGGCTAGACGGTTATAATTGTATATATTTGGGACTTCTAGACTATGTGAAGTAGCTGTTTAATTTTTATCTTGGACAATTATTGATTGGACATCGTTCGATCAGAAATCTCACCGGGAAGCTTTTTCTGCTGTATCATGGTAGCGAATGAGTTAATAAATTCCCACATCTTAGTTACTGCAAGGTTCATATGAGGGACTATGATGACAAGTGTTGTCTGCATATAGCTTTGTGGGATCCGTTCTGTGACAGATTCGTGACTTATTATAATTCTCTCTCGAGATAGTAATAGGTGAATAACTCAGGCTTAATGATCTGTAGGAGTGTGCTCAAATGGGGGTGGAGTGAATTCTTTACAGAGCACCTTCAGTATTGTAACCCAATGTTGTATCATCCAGGTGGTCCTCACTTGTGTAGTAAAGCATCTTTAGATGTTCCTTCGCACCTTAGTCAAAGCCGGGTTCTGAATCATCTGATTTACGAGCACCAAGCAAGACTCGAATAGTATCACCTTTGGTCATTTTTTTAGGTGACCAGGGAGCTAAGCTTGAGATACTATACCTTAGTCCATCCCTAGGCTTGGGTAACCTGACCCCTGATTCTGCCTGGATTATTATTTATTGGAAACCATTGTAAGGTATGCAACAGGGCATATCTACGCATTTTTTAAATTTGCTTTTCTTACCATTCCCTTTGTTAAATAGTGTCTATCTAAACTTCATTTAGGATTTTCGTTCTCTTCATTTTTTGATTATTGTTTATACTTCGGAAGCTCTGAGAGTAGGGAGCTCATAATTACTATTTTTATGTTTTCATATTCATGCCTTAAAAGAGTGGTATCTTTTGTCATCCTTTACTTCAATTTTTCTATTGGAAAATTGACTGATTAGTTATAAATTTTTAGGTTGGGACTTGTTGCAACCATTAAGGTATGCTGCCCTCTCATCTCAGACAGTTTACTTGTTATGGGGAAGTTTCACGAATCTGCATCCATTTGTACTGCATGTGATCATTTTGATTGACTTTGAGCCTTCTGTGACAGTGTTTGTGTACCTTGCATTGTGTCTCTTGCACCTCTTAATTCGCTCTCCTATGTTCATCTTCAGTTTAACTGAGTGTTTTAGCATGTATTTTTAATTCCTTTTGCTGTTGGTTTAAAGGATCGGGCTAATGAAATATATAAGAGGGTTGAAGATCAGAAGTCCAGTAGGGGTAGAAACCAGGATGCTTTGTTGGCTGCTTGCCTTTATATAGCTTGTCGACAAGAAGACAAACCACGTACTGTAAAGGGTACATGCTGTGATTCTTTTAACGTCTGGATGCTTCCTATTTATCTTTCCTATATAAATGAGCTTCCCTGAAAGGTTGAACGTATGTATTTCAACTAGAAATTTGCTCTGTTGCCAATGGAGCTACAAAGAAGGAAATTGGCCGAGCAAAAGAATATATAGTGAAACAACTGGGTTTGGAGAAGGGTCAGTCAGTGGAGATGGGAACAATACATGCTGGGGATTTCATGGTGGGTAATTGTTATTGAAATGAAATACAGAGCTTACTCATCTTAGCCGCTGATAGATTTCAAATGGCGTTGCTAACATTACTTTGTTTTTTAAAAAAATCTTTAGAGGCGATTTTGTTCTAATCTTGGCATGAACAATCAAGCAGTTAAAGCTGCTCAGGAATCTGTGCAGAAATCAGAAGAATTTGATATAAGGTAATAAAGTGTTCTCACTTGTATCGATTTGTGTGAGCATATGCACTCACTGATTGCTTATGACGACTTTAATCAACTAGATGTCTGAGGTGAAAACTATGGGGGAGTTATATTAAAAAATAAAATGAAGATATCAGCTTAATCAAATTGGTAGATATTACTATAAATTGATGATCTATACTAATAAAGCGTCTAATCTTTGCCAGGAGGAGCCCCATATCAATTGCTGCTGCTGTGATATACATCATAACTCAGCTTTCAGATGATAAGAAACCTCTTAAAGGTTCGTAAGATCTCTTTAGCTTTTAAAACATGAAGTACAAATGCACTATATCAGTGACTAAGTGTAAAACTAGAGTAAAAATGGTCTCTAGAATAAATTTCTACAGGCATCCATCTTTAAATATGACTCGACATGTTGGTTGCAGATATATCAGTGGCCACAGGAGTGGCAGAAGGAACCATTAGGAACTCATACAAGGATCTGTATCCTCATGTTTCAAAAATCATACCAAGTTGGTATGCCAAGGAGGAGGATCTTAAGAATCTTTGCAGCCCTTGAGTGGTCATATAAACTTGTGGATGCCAATGGAGGATATTGTTTTGGATCTTCTTGGCTTCTTTTCAAGGAATGAAAGTGCCATTTTCCCTTTGCTGTAAACTACATTGCCCATTTTTTTTGCGATAACAAGTTGAGCTTTCTGTGAGGCCTCGTGCTATATCCATACATGTATAAATTTGCATGACCCGTCATGCAATTTCCCAGAGTTATTTATGTACAAACGGTAAACGGTGAGCGCTTCTGCAACAGTATTTAATTAAAAGTTACACTAGTCTTTAACTTACCTTGACTCCTTTGCAATGTTGATAGTTATCTCATTCATCCTTGAGATTGGAGAGTATTATATCTTAAAATTTTGCTTTCTATATTTTTGTTTCGATAATTCTTTTTTCTGTATTAAGCATAGAAGAAGATAAATGTGTCCCGACTCTCCCGTTGACAGATTAACGAGGGCTTGTTCATAGACAACCAAGAGAGTATTATTTGTGTCTAACTCTTAATCTGACCCTCTTAATGGTAAAAAAATCATATCATGAATAAAATTGTTACTTCAGCTAGGGTGTCTATTTTGTTAGTATGTGTAATTTTATTCTTCTAGGGTGAATAGAGTAACTGATTGGGATTTTAAATAAGAGTTATTATGTCTCAGAAATCATCATCGTTTGAATTGTGTGAAATTCCAAAATCTGCAATGTTAAAGGAAACCGAACTCCGTCACTTATGTTATATAAATATATACCATATTAAATTTTTAGTATAAAAGTTAATTAACTTTTATTAGAATAATTAAAGAAGTTACATAAATTATTTAAAAATATTTATATATATCATTTTTTTCTAAATAATTTGTTTGAATCATAAATTAATATATAAATAATATTTATATAAATAAATACTTTTGAGCAGGTATTTAACTTCTTTAATCTTTTAAATAAAAATTAACTAATTCTTATATTAAAGATTTAAGACTTGTTTGGTAATTATTTAAAATTCATTTTTACGTAAGTTGAGACAAAACTTCCACATATTTACCTCGAATTGTGTAAAATCATTTAAAAAAACTATTCCCAACAGAGGAAGGAAATAGTAGATTGTAGATCTATACAACATATTGTCGGCAAAACCCTAAAAAGTTGCTTTTGTGGTTAATTTAATTGATAGATGATGCATGTGAATAGTCGGCAAACCCTAAAAATATCCTCATTCACCACGTCAAATCACATCTTCTTCATTTGGGAATTTCATGTGAACGCCTATTATTCAACTCAAATCTGATTTTCCCAATAATTGACTTGCACATTTAAAATCGATAATTACTCCTTCTGAATAAATTTATAGAAATAAATATAATTGTTACAATTTCCTGTAGTTAATTAAATAAAGAAATCAACTGATGATGTAAATTTATAGAGGTTGCATGCATCGAGAAATAGACGCTTTTTTTTTGGTGATATAGAAATAGACACTTATCATAAAAATAAACTACAAAATACAAGATAGTAGGCAAGACATTTAGTTAGTTATTATATAATTAACTAAATTAAACTTGCTAGCAAATTTGGCTTATATGCAATAAGAGTGTGGTGCTTTTCTTTTTCCTCTATTACTTTGATTGGTCACCTTATGTCACCGTCAACTTTAAAAAATGTGCATTATGCATACATAAAGATGAAGCGATGCCCAAAAACACAAACAAGACGGATTTAGCCGTTAATGGAATAGCAGAGCCTTTTTTTTTGGAAAAATATTTTTTAAAGTTTGAATTATATTAAAGAAATAAAACCCAAAACTTCTATTTACTAATTTCTCTCTAGAGCACCATTGTCATGAAATCACGAATCCAAGTTACAATTTTACTCTCATGTATTTGCAATTTCGTTTTATTAGGCCCTGATTTTGCATGCAATTCAAACCAGATTATTTTATATGTAATCCTAAAATCTCCCAATTTTACAACTTAAATAGTTGCACCAACATGAGCTTGTTTGGATTATCTTTTGAAAAATGATTATATACAATCCAAAGTAAATATGTGAGATAAGTTTTGTTTCAACGTGATTCTAGAATGTTAGCGAATAAGCTCACAGTAAGTAATATCTCGTTTAATCACAGTAACTCGAATTCTCCAAAGCAAGGTTCTATAAAAAGCAAAAAGCAGTGCATAGCGGCATAACAAGTCACTCATTAGCCAAATCTCTTAACTAATTCTATGATTTTAGGCTCCAAATTCACATTCATCAATGTCGTCCGATGAACAAAGCCAGGTGGTGGTTGTGGTTGTACCTTTCCCTGCACATGGCCATGTGAACCAGCTTCTTCATCTTTCCCGGCTAATCTTGGCTTATAACATACCTGTTCACTGTGTTGGCGCCCCAATTCACACCCAGCAAGCCATACTTCGTCTTCAAGCTTATCGGAACCCTTACTCTTCTTCAAACTTCCATCTTCATCACTTCCATCTTCCTCCTTGTCATGATTCTAATACACTGCGTCGTCGTCATCTTAGTCCTCGAACCAGATTCTTCCCATCTCACTTCATTCCCTCTTTTGAGGCCTTCAATTCTCACTATCTTCGTGAGCCTGTAGCCACACTTTTACTGTCCCTTTCGTCTCTATCTAGAAGACTTGTTGTCATCTATGACTCTCTTATGGCGTATGTGGTACAAGACGCTGCTGGTATTGCCAATGCTGAGACCTACACTTTCCACAGTGTATCTGCCTTTACCATGTCTTTGTTTTTCTGGGAGGCAAAGGGAAAACCTTCAATAGCAAACATCTGTATACCAGAAGTTCCCTCTCTTGAAGGTTGCTTCACAACCCAGTTCATGGAATTCATCTCTGCGCAACATAAGTTCCATAAATTCAGTAAAGGGAATATCTACAACACAACCAGGGATATTGAAGGTCCTTACATGCAGTTTATAGAACGTATCATCTGCACCAAGAAGCATTGGGCTCTTGGTCCCTTTAATCCTCTGGTGATTGAGAGAAAGAGCTCACAGCGAAGGCACTTTAGCTTGGAGTGGCTAGACAAACAAGAGCACAACTCAGTCATATATGTGTCTTTTGGAACAACCACCACCTTCACAGAAGCACAAATCAAGCAGCTTGCAATCGGGTTGGAAGAAAGCGAGGTTAAGTTCATTTGGGTGCTGAGGGATGCTGATAAAGGAGACGACTTTGATGTGCAAGTTACAAGAAACGAAGAGTATTTGAAAGGGTTTGAAGAGAGAGTTAAAGGGACTGGTCTGATTATGAGGGACTGGGCACCCCAATTGGAGATTCTAAATCATACTTCAATAGGTGGGTTTATGAGTCACTGTGGTTGGAACTCGTGCATGGAGAGCATCACAATGGGAGTGCCGATGGCAGCTTGGCCTGTACACTCGGATCAGCCAAGGAACAGAGTTTTGATAACACAAGTGCTTCGTATTGGTTTAATGGTGGGGGACTGGTCTCACAGACATGAGTTGGTGACATCATCAGTTGTTAAGAATTCTGTGAGAAGATTGATGGCAACGAAGGAAGGAGATGAGATGAGAAACAAGGCTATGAACCTAAAAAATGCCGTCTTGAAGTCATGTGATGAAGGAGGAGCTTCTCGTTCGGAAATGGAGGCTTTCATTGCTCATATCACTAGCTGCTAGCTTGCAATAATATGCACCTCATCAATGAATTATTCATTATTATCATGATCTCCTTTCATCCTTGTAACTAGTTTTACAAATTTCTTGTCCTCTTAATTAATCAGTATTCCTGCTACTCTGCTCTTAATTCAATCTTTTTCTACGCAGATCATGTGATGAAACTACTAGCTACATGGTTATCAATATTGAAGCCATGCATATTCAATACAAGTTATACAAGTACCTCTACATTATCATTATCTTTACTTTCCCTGGTTGCCATAAGAGTTTTTCCATCTGTGTGTGTGTGAGAAAGATTTTTCTCCATAACTCTGGATAATCATTTTAACATGGGAGCATGAACTATGAGAATATACTAATGAAACTCGTTCTTACAATAACCTTAATGCTTGAAATTTCCTTAATTAATCACTTCTTAAAATGAGTGAAATTCGTCCTTTGTGTTTTTACTTGTTAGGGGGGAAGAAATAAGAGCATGGAGTTCATAAAATGGGAATGTTCATGTTGGGGATATAGTGGCCGGGCCAACACTTTGACTATGGACTGTTCTATGAGAGGATATGTTCTTCCTTGAACCTATGAATATTCGTACGGTGCTGGTTGTGATTATTGATTGACTTTTTGAGTTTTGAGTACGTGAGTGTCAATTATGTTCTAAGTTGAACGTGTTATCATAAATAGTAAATGAAAAACAAGCAACAGAAAAATAAAAAAAATGAAAAAACAGTAACAGAATTATCGCCTTTCAGACCCATATCGTACAAACATGGCCCCTCAGTATTTGTGGCCTTTTTTGTTGGATATAACATGTGGCTTCATTTTTGGATGTCTATTGCGAGTGATCGATTATATGTCTATGTGGATTGCGGAAGAAACAGTGCTAAGCTCAAAACTTAACTTATCATACTAATCTTATCAAAACTGTCTAGATCTATATCTAAACGGTTCAGATTTGATTTTTTTAAAAAATAATGATTTTTTTAGTAAAAAAATATTTTTTTTAAAAAAAAATAGTTGAAATATTGTTTTTATTTTTTATTCTGCATCTACTAGAATAATTTTTTGAGAAAAATATAGATTTTTATAAAATCAAATCTGGACCATCTAGATCAAATCTGAACGGTTAAGATTATATTAGTAGGGTGAGCTAAACTTTAGGCTTAGCATTGTAACTGGTTTCGGATTACGTACGATATTCTATCGATTATTTGGTTTTGCATATAAAATATTCCCCATCGAAAACGCATATAATTCTCATGTGTATATATCAACCATTAAAAAAACTGTTCCTTATCGGATAGGCTTAATTTATCCTGAACAAAATTGTTTAGCATGCACCAATTTTAAAGATTCCGGATAATCATCTACAAATTCTGCAGACTAAGACAAGGAACCACCTTTTCTTGGTCATCTTGACACTTGAACCGTATTGACTATTGAGTTGCAGCCTCCTTCCTAGTGTAGTGGAATCATCGTCAACTTGTGGGTCAGAATTAAATCTTGTCTTTTGCTGTACCGTCATGTGTCCTTCACATTAATAAATCAGTGCTTCATTTTTAAGTTGAAACTAGAATTTCCTAAAATATCATCTTTTATTTTAATCAATTATCCTTAAATAGAAATTTCTTAATCTATGCAATTAATAGGGATATTTTTTGAAAAATTTTGAAATTTATAACATAAAATGAATTGAGGCTTTATATGGAAGACTAAATACAAACTCTAACTAACTCTATCAATGCTTTCATAAAATAATACATTAGCGTTGTTTTTGCAGGAAAAAAAAATGTGGGAGCAATCAAGAACGATAGAATCAAAATTCGAGTGAAACACTATAATTGCAATTAGGAACTTGTCAAGCTCATACCAATAAAGTCCAATTGCATGGATATGGAGGCATGTCGACGTGGGAAATTACCATGTGGGAATATCTGCAGCAAATCCCACAGCACCCTATAAACACAGTACTGCTTCTTCTTTCAATTGTAGTCTTTTCTGCCTCCTCTGATCGATGACTGTAACGGTGTAATCTGGAATCTGTATAAAAAGATTTTAGCTAAAAATAGAGCGACAAACTAACAGGCAAATAACTAAATTACTAGAAGCCTCCTACGCAAGCTGTGTGTTCGCATGTGTGCACGTAAAGCAACACACAAGTCAAATCAGAAATAGCACTGATGAAAAAATAGAAAATATCGATCAAACAATCTCATGTGGCTACCGCAAGTTTTACGCTCCTCCTCTGCTTCATATGTAGTTTTTCTGATAACTTTGAAGAGTAGTTTGTGGGCGCAAGACGTGGATCACAGATAGATTATCATGTCTCATTATCTCGAGTTCTTTAATTAAATAAAATAGAAGGATATTCTTCTCTCTGTTTTTGTTTCAAAGATTAGATTTGACTGATATATATATATATATATATATATTTAATGCATAGAAATTAACCCAAGATCAAAGAAACTTTCTTTTACAGAACCACTTCAAAAAAGAGCGAGAGATCACAAGGAACATGTGTACAGAGAGTTTTGCATTCGGAGTTAACATAACATGCAATTACCATGTAAAGTAAATCTGAAAGGTCCGCAACCATTCCAAAAATAGAACTTGCGCTGTAGGACCACCAGTCCACTATGCAGATGATTAGCTTAGGTTGCATGGCTGAGACTAAAACACCTTTCCAGCTTTGCATGCGGTCCTCGGCCTTATTATATTTTCTTTCAATCAATCATAGTGATAGAATTATAGTTTTGTGGTTAGAGAAACTTTAACTACATATAATGTATCAAGTAAAACAAACTAACACAAATTTATAACAGAAAAATTGTTGTGAGTGGTACAATCCACTATCTTGTTTTGTGAACTTGATTATGTATTACGTATCTATCTAGGGTCAACCTCCGCATACTAATTGGCGAGTAACATCTGTAAGCAGCAGTTTGACACAAGATATTACCAAAATTTCAGCAGCAAGCATATAAACTGTGGAAACATAGTATGCATTTTTCCATTCTCTTATCTTTTAGGGATATGTATTAGAAATTCCTAATAGGATAAGTACATGTCTTGTTGAGTTATTAGCTTTATCAACTATTAATAATTGACTTAAAATGATCAAATAAAGCAAGCACTTTCTTTTACTCCTAACCAAAAGAATACATTTCAGTTTCTAAAAAGAGTTTCACAACTCTGGCTCTATAAATAGGATAGTGTACCGCGGGCACACATATACATCTAAGCATTACCAAACAATCTTCCTCCACTTAATGACAGTGTGGCCAGTGTCCATCGCCTCTGGCTTCCAGAGATCACCAATGGCTTCCAGAAATCAATGCCATGAAAAGCATAGTCCGAAGGACTTCCATCAAAAGCAAGTGGTGGTGGTTATGATACCTTTCCCTGCACAAGGCCATTTAAACCAGCTTCTCCATCTTTCCCGCCTAATCCTGGCATATAATATACCAGTCCATTATGTTGGCACACCTACACATAACCACCAGGCCACAATTAGGATACAAGGTTGGGACCCTAGTTCTATGTCAAACTTCCACGTCCATGACTTCAAAATCCCTCCTTTTGTCTCTCCTCTGCCCAACCCCAATGCAGAAACAAAATTCCCTTCCCATCTCCTACCTGAGTTTGAGGCCTCTATGCATCTTCGCGAGCCTGTAGCTATGCTTTTACGATCCCTTTCATCTGTGGCTAGGCGTGTCATAGTGCTACATGACTCTCTCATGGCATCAGTGGTACAAGATGCTACTGATATAGCAAATGCTGAGACCTACGCTTTCCACAGTGTCTCTGCCTTTACCATGTTCTTGTTCCTTCGGGAGGGAATAATGGGAAAACCTTTGGTGGAATTGGATGGCATCCATATCCCAGAAGTTCCTCCTCTTGAAGGATGCTTCACAACCCAATTCTTAGATTTCATTTCTGCACAACACGAATTCCATAAATTCAGCAATGGAAAGCTCTATAGCACAACCAGAGCAATTGAAAGTCCTTACATGGAGTTGATAGAACGCATTGACTGCAGCAAGAGGCACTGGGCTCTGGGCCCCTTCAATCCACTAGTGATCGAGAAGAAGAGCTCTGGGGACAGACACCTTAGCTTGGAGTGGCTTGATGAACAAGATCAAAAGTCAGTTTTATATGTGGCTTTCGGAACAACAACCACATTAACCAAGGAACAGATCAAACAGCTTGCAATTGGATTGGAAGAAAGCGAGGTTAAGTTCATTTGGGTGCTTAGGGATTCTGATAAAGGAGACGACTTTGATGTGCTGGTTACAAGAGACGAACATAACTTGAAAGGGTTTGAAGAGAGAGTTAAAGGGACTGGTTTGATTGTAAGAGAATGGGCACCCCAATTGGAGATTCTAAGCCATCCTTCAACAGGTGGGTTTATGAGTCACTGTGGGTGGAACTCGTGCATGGAGAGTATTACTATGGGGGTACCAATTGCAGCATGGCCTATGCATTCAGACCAGCCAAGGAACGGTGTTTTGATAACACAAGTGCTTCAAGTTGGTTTAATGGTGAAGGAAATGACCCACAGAGATGAGTTGGTGACAGCATCAGTTGTTAAGAATGCTGTGAGAAGATTGATGGCAACAAAGGAAGGAGATGAGATGAGAAACAAGGCTATGAACCTTAAAAAAGTTATCCATCAGTCATTGGAGGAAGGAGGAGTTTCTCGTTTGGAAATGAATTCTTTCATTGCTCATATCACAAGAGTGTAGCCTTTCGCACAGTCAAGAGAATGAAGGTATAGAAGAGGACGTGGTAACATTCATACAACAACAACAACAAGAAGCCTTGTTTAACTGGAGCTTGGTTACATGAATTGCATAAAGTTATTGAGTTATATTTACAAGCATTCGTTACTAAATTTTATAATAGATTTGGAAGCTTGTCTCTCTAGGTTGAGCATGTAATAATTAATAATAAAGTTCAAGATATCATGCAGGGATTTCAAAACGATCCTTCTCTCACATGTCAATGGATGCCTGATAACATTTATAACATCTCAAACGTAATCTACTACTTTCTTTTGATTTTATTATAGAGATCAGTTGATTTTTTCTTTATAAATTAAGGAAACTAAATAAAGTACTTTAAGTTATCATTTTTTTTCTAAACTAATTTACTTGATTTATAAATTAATATATAATTTTGTAGTGCAAATAAATAAGTACTTTTAAGTAATTTATTTAGCTCCTTGATCTTGTCAAAAAAAAAAGTTAACTAAATGGCAGTTACTATACAAGATTTTGATATAGTTATCTCTTACTATTTTCACTAGGCACTCTCGTCTGATGTTTGGGTTTGTTTGACCTATCCTACGAAGATTGTTTGAAAAAGCTTCAGCGTGATCAATGATATTGGATGGCCAAAGGAGAATGATCCCGATGGGCTAAGCCAACAAGGATATTGTACAGAGCAGAAGGAATAAGCGTGTAAAAAGCACAGTTGTAATTTGCATCCACAGAATCACGCTGGTTCATCAATTTGTGTCGATACACAGATTCCTTTACTAAAGAACATGAATCGAATAAGAAGAAGAAGCCTTGTTTCACTGGATTGGTTATATAAATTGCATAACGTTGTTGAGTTATATTTACAAGCATTCGTACTAAATTTTATAATAGATTTGGAAGCTAGGGTTTCTCTAGGTTGAGCATGTAACAATTAATAATGAAGTTCAATAACTGGCAAAAAAAATAATAATAATAATGAAATTCAAGATATCATGCAGAGATTTCAAAACGATCATTCTCTCATATGTCAATGAATGCCTAATAAATCACCTTAACATTTATAACATCTCAGATATAATCTACTACTTTCTTTCGATTTTATTATAGAGATCAGTTATAAATTAAAGAAATTAAATAAAATACTTTAAGTTATCATTTTGTCTCTAAAGTGCAAGAGATAATGGAAAAGTCTGGAAGAGAAAGATTTGTGAGAAATGATACTGTAACTTTCTGACTCTGTTACGAGTGTCTCAGTGTATTTATTGTTTGTCTTGATCTGTTTTGCAGCTAGTTTTTTTTTTTTTTGGTACATGTTTTGCAGCTAGTTACAGCAACTGAAAGTAGTTAGGGAGTTTGGGTTTCTGTTTCAGGCCCAACATGAACATAAAGGCCCAATATCTAACATAAAGAACATGTTGAATCGAATGGGCTGGCGACTAACAACATTATTACCAGTTGTTGAATCGAATGGGACAACGTACAGGGTATATAAATTAGTTGAAGTGGTTGCTATATATGAAGTTGAACTCCAACGGCCACAACCCCAAATATTCTTTGGGCATCGTATCAATTTTTTGTTCTGCCGACAACAAGATTAGTCTTGTCTCCACTCTCCAACAACCAGGTGTGAAAGTTGAGATTTTCTCAATGTTTTCCCCCAAAATCGACCATTGCCGACATCCTACTATCTCATATGAGGGGAGTCTTTTGATTTTCTCAACCCGGCTTTGACCCGGTCAA
>QFDD01004465.1:0-13848 GCA_006871305.1 Vachellia collinsii | reverse complement strand
TACGATTCCTTGTCTAGGAAGGCCTACAAATAGGTCTGTGCTATGTAAGAAAACTAACCCTGGTTATGATAATGGGGTTCACTGGTCACTACAAATAACTTTTTACTTGATCCATAAAGCTTTCTTAAACACTGACTCTTACCGGACTTTTTTTAAGAAGCTGTACTTTATATAGAAGTATCATCAACTTTATCGCAAGGTAACTCTGTGATTCTAGTTTTAATGGAGATAAGCATGGTCCATGATCAAATGCAACAAGAGGCAAAAGGGGTGGGTCAAGTGACGGAGAAAGAAGAGGAGCACCATCAGACAATTTGTTTTCCCCTTACCTGCATTCTTTGTCAATCCTAAGGCATTCTTCATGCATGTTTATACATAGGCGATCCTTCAGACTTTCCTCAGTGACCCTATGCATTCCTACAAATGTATATTCCTTTTAGTGATCATAAACAATAACACAGAATGCATGCAAATGTGTGTATAGGTTACAGAGAGACACTGTTTTGTCAACTACCTAATTAAAGTGTTTCCATCAAGTGTTAAGATGTCTATCTGATAGAATAAATGATGGAAAAGGAAGACCGTCGAAGCAGAAGCTTCGTGATAAGGATTATACAACCCCAACTCAAATTCTAATGACACAGTTCTCAACTCACTCGATTTAGCAATTTCGTTCAACAGCAGGATCAAAATGGATGGGCAAGTGATAATAGATAGAAAATTTGTTGAAACATCTCTAACAAGATCCTTCCAGACCAATTTAAGCATTCACTCACATGTCTGAGTAAGTGACAGATTACCTGAATTAATCTTCACCTCAATGAAGCCTTCCTTCCTCATTCTTTCCATAAAATCCTTGCCAAGACGTTCTTCAATGCCTTCTGCCAGATTATGGCGACCAGAGAGGTTGAAAACTGTCTTAACGTCATGATGCTTTGAGGCATAAAGAAGCACCACATTAGCTCCTGCATTAAAGTACAGCAACAATTAGTAATGTTCCCAATAATCCTACAACATCTTGTTCACAATGCTACAAAATCTAACTAGAAAATTATTAAAGCAAACCTTTTTTTTATTTATTACGTGAGAAATAAAAAATGAAGTCGTAGAATTCATTATTTATAAAATGTTACATTCCTAAATAATTAACCAAACTCTTCTAACTAATAACTTTTATTTAGGGTGATTTGATGTTCCAAAAAAAAAAGTAAATAATTTTAATCACTTCATTACTCTAATGTAAAATTGTTATTGAGTGCATATAACAATGAACCAATCAAGGGAGTAACAAGATGTATTATTTACAAGCCATCATATAATTAGTATATTGTGGATAGAATTCACAAGAAAATATGTTAGTTTAATGGTTTTACTAAACAATTGGAAGATAAAAAATATTCATATTAGATTTAAATATATAGAAGATATGAATGGTACTCAATCTCCTAAGTGAATATCAAGTCATATTTGATATTTCCACACACACACACACACACACACTCACTCACTCTCTCTCTCTCTCTCTCTCTCTCTCTCTCTCTTCCTTAATTGAAATATTACAGGGCCCGTTTGGTTCGCTGAAAATCATAGGATGGAAACGGAAAATATGCATTTTCCATTGACGGCGGACGTTTGGTTGGTAGAAAAGGTGGGAATTGATTTTCTGACAGAAGTTGATTTTCCTTTAAACATGGGAAGATTGATTCCCACCATTTTTTATGGGAATCGATTTTCAATCATCCGTAGGAAAATCCGAAATACACATTTACCCATATTTTGATACTTGTTCTTCTTGTTTTGGTCGCTGATGTGTTTCTACCATCTCTATCATTGTCGTGAGGTAGCCAATGACAACATTGTTTTGCCCTTCCCAGATAGATGCACCAAGGGTCAGTGATGAAGTGTTAAATCTGATCACCATGTTTCAAAATTCATATCTCCTTCGTATGAAATTCTTTGACATTGTTCTTGGTGTCTATGAACCACATTATGAGTCTAGTTTCATAGGAAATAGGTTTCACATCAATTGGATATGTGGTTTGAGACATATTATCAAAATACTGAACATATATCAAGAATAGAGCTAAACAAAGTTACTACTGATTTTGTCATTCGAATGAGTTTAAATAACATCTCTTTTATTATATCTTACTTGCTTTGTTTGGTGGTTGTCTGCTATGACCAGAAAAATATTACAAACCATGATCATCACACTCCCCATTTCAAGCGTTTTTTTTTTTTAAATTATCACATATTAATCAGAATGGCAGTGGCAATTCCACTTGGGTATGTTAGTTTGTAGTCTATAATCATGATCTGTTATAGGTTACAAACATTAGAATCTGCATCATCCAACACTTTTTATGTTCAAAAAGGAAGAAGCAAAGTCTGAAAAAATAACACTCGTTTACCCTTGAAAATGGCATTCTGAACTTACTTTAATTCATCTTCTCTCTCTCTCTCTCTCTCTCTCTCTCATGATTTATCGATATGGTGGAGAAGTCAAAGACAACTAGTTAATAACCACAAGACACGGATAACTCATATATAGCCCATGTTTTTCTTGCTTTCACCTCAGTAAGCTTCTTTGCATATGGTGTATCATGTGCATCAGTGCATGAACTTCATTTGCTTTTACCCAGAAAGGGCCAGAGATAATTTATGGAGTTTGTTCTTCTATTTCAGTATGGTTAATAATAATCTGTCCAGGATATGGTTTACAATAAAACACAATGACGGTATGTGATCCATTTAGCCGATCCTATCTAGTGGAACAAGACTTTGTTGTTGTTGTTGTTCTATTTCAGTATGTGAAGGTCTCACTTTCCTCTTTGGGCATCCTTTAACATGCTTGACTTATCTGCTTATTATATAATAATGTATAAAGAACAAATATAAACATGAAACAAAACCTTTACTGTGCCCAATAATTGCAATAACTCTGCGGTTTGCACCATGGAAGTGTTGGATCACTGCATGTAAATCATCAACCTCCCTCCAATAGTTACCAAATCCAATTGAACCTTCACTTTCACTAGAAAGAAGCAACTTAATCAAAATGAAATAGTATGAAAGAAACTAACAGTGAGATGAAATACATAAAACCACACATAACACAAAAGAACCATAGAAATATTTGACCATGGTATGAAACTGCAGGCCTTAACTATTTCGCATATTAATTTTTTTTACACAACCATAAATGTATTTTGCAATTTCTGTATCATGATCTATCTTTGATACTTTAATTTCCTATATTAACAGAATCTTAATAGCTCCCAATTTCAGGACGTCATCTTTCTCAAGCTTAAGCATTCTAGAATATATCCTTCCACAAGAAAAACTACAGAGGGTTTAACTTGTTAAGTTTTACTATAGTTCCTCACCCTAATTAAATAATATCTACAGGCTACAGCAACAAGAAAAGCCAAGTGCTTGTTATGAAAGTAATACTTCACATGCATAATCTTTAAAATTCACAGTTTGATTCTGTAATATTAGGACATACCCATTCCCAGTAAAGTCAAAGCGAAAAGAACTAATCCCAGCTTTTTCCAGAGCAGAAGCAAGGTTTACGATGATATTGTCTTCCTGAAAATGAGAAAACTTAATTAACCAATCAGTATGAGTTGGGGCTGTGAGGTTTACATTCAATTTTAATTACAACACATCTCCACCATAATAATGAACAGGGCTTTCTGTATCAATAAAAGTTACCTTTGAGGCACCTAGACCGTGGCATAAGATGACAATTTCCGAGGTTCCAGCGTCATGGAGAATGCCAACTAGTTTATTTCCCTGCTTGTTAGGTATTATGACTTTTTGCTGTTGAAAAGCTGGAAAATTGTGCAATCATAAATTGATTTCATTGAATTTGGTGAAAATTCAAACTACGCAGTACATTATTTCAAACACTGCCACCAGAATTACAAAACATCAGCATCATTTTCCCAAGTTGATGGTCCATTTTTACGATACCATACTTTTCAAATGCCATTTTTGATATTTGCCCATTTGTTATTTTCATTAAACACTCAAAAAAAACATTGAAATTATTCAAATCATATAGGAACCTTCTTTCAGAAGTGCACAAGTGACATTATAAGGAGAAACAAGTAATCTCCAAAAATTACATGCTCAATGGGGATCTTCTAGCAGCCTTTATTTTTCCATTTCCGCTAAGGCGCTAGCAGAGACACTAGTTTTTCAGAGGGTTTTAAACTAATCCCAGTAGAGGCTAAGGAAATGCGTATATGAACTGGGAGGGCAGGAAACCTTCGCAGTGGCATCAATTTGCAGTGTGGTAATGGTACGGTTAAGTCGAAGCCTCTAGACAATGACCACAAAATATTAAAATATTACAAGCAATCATCTGAATATAAAAAAGCTTAAAATATTACGTCTAAATATTTAATTTGAGCAGGAAATAACAACTATATATTGTGATACGGGTAGCTTACAAAAGAAAGCAGCGATAAGATGTTCAGGTGAGGATCAATCTGGTCTGAAATAGTTAAATGAGCTAAACTATTACCGTATTTTCTAGTAAATAACATAAAGAGACGGCTTGAAAGCTATCTGAGAACTTTGAGCATAAATAATCACAGATTAATGCTAACACATCCAGTGCAAACTCGACAAATGAAATAATAGATTTACCGTTTGATTCAGATAACCCGGGAACGAAACCATAATTTGTGTGCTTTTGTACCAAATCATGTCATACTCAGCATAACAGGGGCAAAACACATACGCACCTAGGTCTTGTGCAGCTCGGGCCATCCTTAAATTCAGGTTTCTTCTGGGTTTCCGAGTGACAGGGAAGAGGAAGGATACGTATCGGCTGTCGAGAGCTGGCTTATCGGAAAGATTAAGAAATTTGGGCACAGGAGGCTTTCTTGAAACTGATGAATCTGACAGAACGCAATAAAAATTTTGCAAGATGCTCCCCACTGAAAGCATTGCAATTTACCAGCTACAGTTAACTCACAATTTTTGGTCGGCTGGAGCGAGATGTGGTCCGATAGTCTCCTGTTCGGTAATTTCCGACCATCGATGACCAGAAATGGACCGCCGCCTTTTTTTTTTTCTTTTGAAAATTGGGGAAAATTTGAGTTATTAATTGTAAAACGGAATATTAACGTAAAATTGAATTTTCATAATATACAATTGAGTTTTTACATTAATTGAGTTTTTAGGTTATGTGCAAATGAACTTCTACATATGTAAATGAGTTTCCACGTGTATAACTGAACAGCTCTCATTCTTCAATTAATTTTTTAATGATAAATTTTTTTCCAATTTTCTCTCTCTCTCTCTTATTTAAGTACGGTACAGTTATGTTCAATATTTTTTTTTTTTGGGTAAGCGAAACTGAATTCTTCACTCAAAAATGAGAGGTAAGGATATCCAAAGATATAAAAGGCGTTATTAATTACTTGACTGACTAGATATTTTACATTACTTAATAATTTTTAAAGCAAAAATGATTATATATGTATTCATTCTATTTTCAAGAATATAAAACACATTAATGAGGTAATCATGAGAAAAATGATTACTTATTTTATTTTTTTAGAGAATTGGAGAAAAATTCCTATTAAAAAATTAATTGTAAAATAGGATTTTCCATACATTTGTAACTGAACTTTCGTATTATGTGCAATTGAACTTTTATAAATGTAACTTAACATGTCACATTTTCCAATTAATTTTCGAGGGGATTTTTCTTCAATTTTTCCATTTTTTTTTTTTTTGCCAACCAAACATGAATAAAAAAATAAAGTATGGTTTTTTTTTTAATGTTGTTATTTTATGAAATCTCAAATTTTAATACGCACGCACAGAGATGATGAACCGGGCCGATCATATTCATCTCCAACTAAAACAAGGGCTTCTCACCCTGTCTCCCATGGGCTAGGCTAGCCTAATTGGCACAATAATTATATGCCTTATAAAAAATATAATAGAGGGTATCCATTTGGATTTGTTTTATAGTCAATGAAGCTTGCATCTTTAATAATTAATAAAGTGCGAATTAGGAAATATTGGTTTTGGTTTGGTATTTTATGAAGTGCTGCTTAAATTAGCTTATTTAAAGTAAATTTTGCACTATACAAAATAAATATATAAAAAAAATTTATCTCATAAAAGCCGATCCAAGCAGCCACGAAATCCAATGATTTGAGGCGTGGCAAAAATTTTAGACTCTGAAACAACATGTTGGAATAAAAAAGTATAGATTATTGGCCATTATTCCCTGTTATTCCACACTGAAACAAGACCCCAAAATATACGAGGCACAACAACAGAAGCTACTAAATACGACACCATTCTATCATTAAAAAGGGAGATGGTAACACCAATGGAGAAAATCAGGTGCTAGTAGTGGCAGGAGCCTTGTCTTGGTGAAAGGATTCCTTGATGAAGTTGACAACAAGAGAGGCTAGCTCATCTTGATGCTGTGAGAATGAATGGTTAGCTCCTTCTATGATATGTAACTTGTGGTTGGGTATAATCTTGTCAAACTCGTATGCACTTTCAACACCCACAATTTCATCAGCAGAACCATGAACTGTAAACACCCTGTAATATAATCAAGTGACATGACACTGTATTTTAGAAAGCCGTGATCAAGGAAAAGACAAGACCACAAAGAAAAACAGGGTGGCGGAATGATGGTACGATGAAAATGGAGTCATTAGGATTTCCTTATCCTCTCACCTGCATCCATTGTCAATCTGGAGACATGCTTCATGCATATTTGTATTTAGCCGATCCATCAAACTTTCCTCGGTCACACGATAAAGGAAACTTCCTGCAGAAGTAGATATTCTCAAGTGGTCAAAGAATAATGAAATCAATGCATGCAAGCACCCATGATTGTGTAGGATGGAGAGAAATGAATAGACGGCTGTTATCATGTCATGTGCCTGATTAACAGTGATGGTCATCATTCCTTTTTGACGTCTATCAAAACGAGAGTCAATTTTCAAAAAATGTACACAGGCCAAGCAGGGGTGAGGGATCTGTCGTTTTGTATTCAGGTTTGGCACTTGATGATTTTAGCAAGAACTTTTGAACATTGAGGTTCGATGTAGAAAAAAAAGTCATCAAGGAACCTGAATATATTGCACCATCCTTTACAGAAGTCTCCTTCACTAAGGAGGCAGTAAACCTCATTCAAAACCGGATGAGAGATTACCTGACTTGTGCACATCAATGAATCCATCCTTCTTGATTCTTTCCATAAAATCTTTTCCTAGGCGTTCTTCAACACCTGACTTCAGATCATAGCGACCAGAGAGGTTGACAACTGTTTTTATGTCATGATATTTTGAAGCATACAGAAGCACCACACCACCTCCTGCATCAAGGTGCAGAAACAATTAATAAGAGTTTATATTTGCCAAAAAAGAAAATTCAGATAGATGAAACCAGTGGCAGATAACCACCCACATGGTGACCTTACATATTCCTATAAAAGGCCTGGATTAAGAAATATAAGAGAGATTCATGCCATACCAATTCCTGTAAAATAATAGTTTTCAATGACATGATAAAGGGAGGATCACCATCAATCATGCCCTTATTTTATCTTTCATGATAAATGATAACCTTGTGTCTGAGTCACCATGACATTCATTAAGCATCTTAGCTATTCTATTCCTTCCTGTGGATACAGAAGGCTAGACTTTAAAAGCATAGAAAGCGATAAAGATACAATTTATTATAAATCTAATTATACTAATTTTATTATTGACATAGTTCATAGAATAACAAAGTGAAGTCTACATTTGTACCTTAGCAAGTTAGCATTTTTACCAAGTATCTCAGTAATTCAAACAGAAGGTTGGTGTATCAACTCAAATGATACTAGAAGATTTAGCCAGTTTACAATTATTATTAGATGAAAGCTAATGCTAATTTTATGTCAAAAATTACACCATTCTTATCTGATATTATACTATTAACAATTTCTATTTCAGAGCCAAATAATGTTGATCAGAAATCACTTTCAAAAGAAAACTTCAATTCCAATTATACCATCACTTGCAGTGTAGTCGAGCCCTTTCCGCTTTTTCTTGCAGGTAAAATAAGTCAAGGAATTATGATAAAAAACCAACACACCTTTGCTATGCCCAACAATTGTCCTGACTGCTCGCTTCTCGCCACAGAAGTGTTGAGCTACAGCATGTAAATCTTCAACTTCCCTCCAATAGTTTCCATACTGAAATGAACCTTCACTTTCCCTAGAAGGAATACAACATAGGTTCAAAAAGAAATAACATTAAAAAAGAGAGGCAAAGATAATTAAATGTCAGAAATTTTAGAGCACAAGACTCAGCATAAGTATAAGGCTGCCATTTACTTGCATACTTTAAAGGTAAAGGTCATACATAATATATTCAAAATCCATGACTCTCATAGCAATACCATAAACTTACCCATTTCCGGCGAAGTCAAAGCGGAAAGAGCTTATTCCTGCATTTTCCAATGCAGCAGCAAGGTTTCCTATGGCCTCAGTTTCCTGGATACGGGGAAAATATAACAAATGAGATTGATTCACGGCATTGATGTTTATGGCATTATAGAAAAGGCTTCATATATCAGGCAAACTAACTTTTGATGATCGAAATCCGTGGCACAAGATTACAATGTCAGCAGTTCCAGATTCGTGCAATATGCCCACTAGCTTCTCACCCAGTTTATTAGTTATAACGACCTTCTTCTGGTGAGCAGCTGAAAAGTAATTGACAAATATCAATTTCCATGATATTTGTTGAAACATCCACAGCCCTGCCAGGTGCTCTAATTTACGCGTAAACAGAAGTGTAATCATGGTATTATAAGCTTGACACGAACTCTTAAGTAATAATGGGCAACCATATGTACTAAGAATAGCTAGAAAAGCAAAAAGAAACTTAGAAACTAGATGAGTTTTTGATATACTTTTTCCTTTGGATTTGGGTCATGTACGATGCAGAGGAACAAAATATGCATCTAATTTGGTAGCAACAGGTAAGGATTGGGGCCACCAAAGTCGACCCCCAAAACAACCAGATTCGAATTTCTGGGTCATCCCTATCAATTCTATGGGAGTAAACTTTTGCCAGTCAACACGATTTTTTTGCTAACCATTATAGAAGGAGAGAGAAGGAGAAAACGAAAAAGACACGGAAACCTAGTCAGTATATATTGCATTGGACATACTCACAAGGGTTTTGAGCAGGCAGGGACATCTTCAATCTGAAGGTTTTTCTGGGTTTCTGTTGAAGAGGGAAGAAAATGCGAGCCTGCTGAGAATAATTAGATGGAGAAGGCGATTTAGTAATTAATGGATTAGGGGGAAGTGAGTGGGATTTAAGCAAAAGGGTAGCCATTGGAAAAGGCAAGAACGACACGGGCTTTACCTTCAGGCTCCACTCGTTACTGTTGGCCTTGTGATGTTGTCCTCTGCAGAAAAAACTTATTTTAATCTCTTGGATATAAAATTTAAAATAAAATTAATCTCTTACCTTGCATATTTTCAAATACTGATTTTTTTATAAAAAAATTGTTAGTTTTAAAAAAAATCAGATCTCATCCAATTAAAGTCAAATCTGAATAATCCATATCTAATGGATTGAAAGAGTTCGTCATTTTGATTAGCATTTTAATCAAATCTCTAAAATTGTTGCCTTTTCTTCCATTGAGAAGCTAGAAGTGATGAATCCAGTTATCCAATTTTTGAATGTGCCATTCAATTATTCATTTTCTTTCTTGCCCAATTGATTAGGTTGTATATCAAAGTGATGAGTTCCTCAATCTATTAAATATGAACCATTCAGATTTGATTTTGAACTATATAGAATGATCTTGATCTAATAGTTTAAAAGAGTTCATCACTTTGATGATCATCATAACTAAATCCCTTTATGGCACTACACAGTGCTACTGTGAGGCCAATGCAAGCATCCACGCTTTATATATATCTTAGTCATTTTTTCTTATAATTTTCAGTATTTATGGTAAATTTTAAAATAAATGCTAAATTGCTATTATCATTCAGTTGACTTTTTTTTTAATATAATTAATACGATTAAATATATTATTTAAAAATATTTGTAATTGATGTAATTTGTAAACAAAAAGTTGTATCTTAAATTGATCCACTAGGCCGGAGATATGCCAATATTCAAACAAGAATGTCATGATGTCTAGCAGAGCCTACAAGATATATATAACATGTATATCCAAAAAAATTGATTTGAACTAGACTAATCCTGTGTTCAGATTATAGGCTCACTCGGAGGCATGAACAGCCAACAGTGCAACAAGCCTATAAGACACGTGGAGCCATCACAGGAGGCTAGACCCATCTTCCGCATCTCTGAGATCTCGGCATCGATAGTTAGATCCAATGACTATCACTCCTAGATCTACGGGAGTCGTTAAATGAGACAACGGACGACAAATGACGTAGACAAATTATTTATTTATGTTTTATTACACTCTGTATCATCATATGACACTTTTACACATCATATCACTCATTATTCTCTTTTTTGCACTCTACTACTTTCACGTTTGAGCTCATTCAATTTCTACTATACTTTAATAATCACATCGATAAGATCTTATTTGCCCGTCCTGCATTAAGTCCAATAACCTGATTTCTTTTTTTTCTGTTGTTGATGGTCCAATTAATTTTCCTTGCTTTAATACTTAACATAAATTTACTCAATCATAACCTCTTTTGAAAAATTTACTGACTCTTTGATTAAATAAATAAGCTAATATGCTATTTAAAGTTTATGGATGATATAATTTACTCTAAATCCATCGAATATGTTGGAGGATAATTTTCGTCATTGAAAAAAATAAAGAGATGATAGACAAGAAAAAAAGTTCAAACTTCTAAAGTTATAGTTCGTCGTGTTTACTTGGGACAGGTCCCATCCACATGTATTCATTATGGACAAAATAATGTCTTTAATGTGAAAAAATTGGGATGATTTGAACCAATAATCTGAAAATGATGCTTTATGCAACTCATATTTGGGCCGCATCGGTGTTTTAATGGGCTCGACCCAGTTTGGTTAATTGGGCTACCCAACATACTTTCAATCTCCATTGTCACTTGCTTTGCTTGAAGCGCAAACGGCTCTTATTTTAACTGAAAGACTGCTCACTGCTCAGAGCCTCGGACTAGCAACTTCGGCATCTCATTCATGAGACAGCGACATTAGTTTCTTACCAGACGATGAATTAAATTTTAAATTTTTATTAAGATAGATAATCACATTTAACACTACATGTTATCCTTAATGTAATAATCAGTTGACTTTTTAAGGAAACTAAAAACGTTAAATAAATCACTTAATTGTAACATGTATTAAAAAACAATTATACGTATCATTATATCATATATCATTTTATAAGTCAGATAAATTATTTTAGACAAAAATGATAAATATACTAATTAATTAGATTTTTTAATATCAGCAAAAAAAAAAGTATGCCTCTTATATTAAGGACCGAGGGTAGTAATAAAAAGTATATCAAACTGAATCAGCTCTAATAGACTGATACATTTCAAAGTGAGTTGTATGCCAGAATTAAGCTTGGTACAATGTGAAGAGATTGGTGCAATTGCTAATACAAGACTTAGCAGAAAGATTCAATAGCTGTGAAATACCAGACTTAGAAGACTTCCGGGTTGATCTCTGAAAAGATGCTATGGAGTTTGGTAAGGATAGCATTTTTTTTTCTTTGGTTATAGATTAGTTTCTATTGAGATTAGCGTACTTTTCTTCTGTTTATACTCACCCAGTCCAAATTATAAGAAATTAGTAATCAGCTCACATGAATCAAGAAATGCTAGTTAAAATATTAAATGTGTCTTAAATTGGTAGAATTGATCAATTTTACTCTTATTATAGGACATGGCTGATAATAATAAAATCACTTTTCAAATGTGTTTTATTATATATAACATCGCCTCTCTCTCGAATTCATTCAATTTGCTGCCATTATTTCTGTGACAGGAGATAAAAGTGAAAAACAATCATTAACTATTGTATTAATCTTTAATATTTGAAACCAAACTGTTGTTTTCTATAATATCTCTTATAATTCAGAGCAGAAGGAGTACGTGATATATATATTGATATTTCTTAAATGACATATATATTCGTTTGACCATTCTCTGATTCGCCATATGAATATGGATGAGTGGTAATTTGTTAGCTAGCATACATCTCCTTCAAATCATTTCTTATATGTAATAGATGTTCACATTTCGTGGGAGACAAGGGCAAAAGGTATATAAAACTTGCATTCTCACCTGTGGTTCCATTCGGATACACACTATATATTAGATTCTCTTCATCACTGGACGCTGACGTTTTGATAAATTTGACCAAGTTCAAACCACAGAAGATTACAGAGAGCTCTTTGTGCATTCCCTTTTTCTCTCCTCGTTTTTTCGCGTTCACATTATGATAGATATATACACACATATACACACAGTCGATTAAGAAATTTCTCTTTCTGATTACCCAAAAAAAAGGGGGGGAAATAGTACTTTCGGTCCTTTTTTATGAGAAAACAGTCAGAGCTACGATGTTAATTAATTTTGGTGGATTAAGAAGATAAAAATATTGATTAATTCTAGCAAATATGACAAAATCTCTCTAAAATACATATATCTAAGATGAAATTATATTTCAGTTCATAAGTTAAATGTATAGGTTTTAAAAAATGATAAACATAAAAGATAAAATAAACTAAGAACTTTTATCTAGGATTAAATCCAAGCATCCAATTAGTTTTAGGTTAGTTTGTGATGATGTTATCGAAATACATTCATATAAATTAAGATAAAACTTCTCTTAATTATTTATTTTATGAATCATAAATAAAATAGTTTTAACTCCTAATATGAACGTGACTTTATATCTTGTTGGGTAAAAGGAGTACCGGTCAAAATACTTCAACACATCCAACCTTGTGTAGCAACGTGGACGGATATCAACCATGCATACAACAACAACAATAATAATAAGGAAAGAAGACAATGCAAGAAGACAATGCATGTTTGATAAAGCGTTGAGAAATTACAATTAAGTAAATTGAAAAAAAAATTTATCTTATATACTCACATCGTCATCTATAAATCATATTAAAAAAAGTAGATTTCAACATCAATCAGAACCGTATACTAATTTTGGTAACTTTTTAATTATATTCCATAAGTGGAATTTTTTTCCGTTACTAAATTGTCTCCGAATCATATTAAACTCAAGACTAATTTCTTTCAATGCTTAAAAGCTAAGTTTTTGGCTTTTCAGCTTTCTTAATAAGTGTACTGTTGGAAAAATCAAACTTAAAATATGAAGTAGTTAATTAAAGCAAGTCTCAACTACTGATTAACTCATGTGGGACATTCATCTTCCTCCTACTCCTTCTTCTTCTGCTTAGCCAATCCAAAGGTTTGCCAATTCAAATAATTTAAGTTTTAAAGTACTACGCGGTGGTTAACATAAAATGACTGATTGACCTAACAACAAAAAAAACATAAAAAATGAATAATTAAATCTACCTGTTTTAAATATCATTTTGAAGCAGGATTTGTGAAAAGAAAGTTCGTGGTCAATCGTGGGGTGGTCCACTTTGACTCCATACTTTTCCAACCTTCTCCCTCCCTCTCTCTCTCTCTCTACTTTTCAAATCTCAATAATGCATCTCCCCCCTCCCTAACTTCCTTTAATTTGCAGGTATGACCCCCCACCCCCAATTTTCCTCTTATTTCTTCTTCCATCGCTGTTTCACACCTTACCCGCAATCCCCTCCTCCTACAATCAT
>QFDD01004464.1:0-16641 GCA_006871305.1 Vachellia collinsii | reverse complement strand
GGATATAATGTACAAATTATAAATTTAAAAAACAAGTTGCATTAAAGTCTTGATTGGCATGAGGAGTTGCTCAAAGGAATACAAGTGCACATTGCCGATTCATCATTCACAACACACGAAAAGACAGTTGACTTTAATCTTGCAGATTTGAGGAGGAGTGACTGAACAAGAAACATGCTAATGGCATATATGCATTATTATTATTATTTTTTGAAAAAAAATGAGTTGAATTGGTCAAGGAATTAATTAAAACATCTTTAGTTTCGATTATCATGGGATGCAGTGTGCTTGCTTGTAGTCATGTGATCAACAGTTGGAATCTTTGGGGAAGTCAAATCAGCATGCTAATAATAAGTAATAATAGAGTCACTATTAATAATTGAAATTAGTATTATAAATTATATCAAAACTATTTTTCCGATGTGATTTATAATTTATGAAGTAAGTACTAGATAAGAATTTTGTTTCAAACTGCATGAACGTAATTCTTCAACACCAACTCAAACACAGATCCCTAGTCATCTCGCTGTGGCTGCACATGGAACTAAAGCTAAAACGCAGAGTGTGTATACAAAGCACACGTATGTTGGCGGGTCATCTTCTTAAACTTTGAGCATTTAATTTTAATATTTTATTAATTTGTTTCCGTAATCACCTCATTGGGTGGCCGCGATTACGTTTAATCACATATCATATTACCCTAAAAAGCAGCTTAACCTCCATATCCCTCTTCATAAAGCAAGTCTATTTTTAGTTTCTCGATCACAAATAGAGTTAAGTTACTGGGATTAAAGAATAATTCATGTTACTCTATTCACCCACACACACTTCATCTTGATCACTTGTCAAACAAGTGAACATCCTTTAAAAATATATTAAACTGCTTATTTATTTTGGTTTTTTAAAGGAATATGATAATAATTGGAGCGGAGGAATGGCACAGCGGAATGCAGCTGTCAAGGACTGCAAGGCAAGCCCCATAATTTACCCATAATACCCCTTGTCGGTTCATTTTATAGCTCACCTTGCATTATTAGTAAACATTCATTTTCTTTAAATCTGAAATATTTTATTTTATATCCTCGAACCTTACATATAATCTGTAAGTTTGAATCTAACTGTTGATGTGAGAATTTTTATTGATGGGCAATATGTTAGTATTTCTGCAAATTCTATTTAAATATAGATGTATGTTTTAATCCTAGTGTACTTCTGTGATCAAATTCACCTAAACTTTTTAAGATGAACAAACAAACTTATATTTAAAGGTTTGTTAATGATGATGTTGGAAAAATATATTTACACAAATTAAAATACAATTTATTTTATATATTTATTTAATGTACTGTACTGAACTTAAAATATGGGGAAAGCATCACGAGGGGGCAAACTGGTACATTGCCCGCCTGCAAACAATGCTCCTGCTCTCAAGAAAACACAAAATGCAAATAATTTAATTGGAACAAGTGACGTCGGTATGTGTGAGCTTGGGTCCAAAAAGAAACTGGGGAACAATAGCATATGATGTTACAACTGGATGCTCAGATGCTCCGAATCATTTTTCGAATAATCCCACTCCATTTATTCAACACAACCTCCTCATCTCTCCGTCACAGATCCCATCCCTGTCACTCCAAAAATCTTCTCTTCTCTCATCGTCCACCATGGACTCTCCTCCAAGCTCAGTGATGATCCTTCTCATTGCACTTCTCATGGCCATGGCGGCTTCATCCCAGGCAGCCATCTCCAAAGGATCCTTTGAAGACAACTTCAGCATAATGTGGTCCAAGGAACATTTCACCACCTCCGAAGATGGCCAGATCTGGTATCTCTCTCTCGACAAAGAAACAGGTAATAAGCGATTCCCTAACTATATTTTGGTTATGAAGGTAAACTGTTCGATCAACATACCATCTGGGCTATGTCTGATCAACTGACCATTTCAGAGAGGAAAGTGGGAAGTGAAAAGTTTAAATCTTTTTATGTGAATGTTTGATGAATAGGATGTGGGTTCCAAACAAAGCAACGCTACAGATTTGGGTGGTTCAGCATGAAGCTGAAGCTAGTAGAAGGCGATTCTGCTGGTGTGGTTACAGCCTATTATGTAAGTAGTGATCAAATTCAATGATGCATGAAAATGGTACAAGTTTCTCCCAGATGTGGTAGATATATGTGACGAGGGAATGATTGGATTGAATTTGAATTTGATGCAGATGTGCAGTGAGAATGGAGCAGGGCCAGAGAGGGATGAGATTGATTTTGAGTTCTTGGGGAACAGAACAGGGCAACCTTACTTGATTCAAACAAACATATACAAGAATGGGACTGGAGGCCGTGAGATGAGGCATGTCCTCTGGTTCGATCCCACTGAGGACTACCATACTTACTCTGTTCTCTGGAACGAACACCAGCTCGTGTAAGTTCCCTTTCTGAATCAAGAAATCAACAAACTGTTTATAATGAATGAACACATTCTAGAAAGAAAGCCTAATCTCAAAATAAGTAGGCAGAGCCCCTTAATTTATAGTGACTTGTAACAATGCACACATTTGAAAAGCTCGTTGACTTGAAAAAACACACCATACTTGTGAGGTTTACTCTATTGGTGAAAATCCTCTGTGAGTAGCCTTCTTCGCAAAGATTGGGATCTCAATTAAAGCAATTTTACTGTGAATACAAGTTTAAATGGAGAGCTTAATCCCAAAAAACTAGTGATCCTTGCTGATGTGGAATTCATACCAGAATCTTCCTTTCTGAACTAAGCCATTGCTAATAGAAGTAACATGAGAAGATATTAAGTGATTGTGGGAATTTGGGGGTGGCAGGTTTTTTGTGGACAGAGTTCCAGTAAGAGTGTTCAAGAACAATGGGAAGCCAAACAACTTCTTCCCAACAGAGAAGCCGATGTACTTGTTCTCAAGCATATGGAATGCCGATGACTGGGCTACAAGGGGAGGATTGGAGAAGACGAACTGGAAGCTTGCACCATTTGTGTCATCTTACAAGGACTTCAGTGTGGATGCGTGCCAATGGGAGGATCCATACCCAGCTTGTGTCTCAACAACCACTAAGAACTGGTGGGATCAGTACAATGCTTGGCATCTCTCTGATAATCAGAAGAAGGACTATGCTTGGGTTCAGAGAAATTTGGTCATTTATGATTATTGCAATGATTCTGAACGATATCCCACTTCGCCTGAGGAGTGCTCTTTGAGCCCTTGGGATTGAAATTCTTTTTCTATTCTTTTATTTTTTCCCCTAAGCTGAAATCACATATCTTCCATTTTGTCTTCAAATTGTATGCTGTGAAATAATGTCAAGTATTGTTTTACATATTTATTGATTTAATTGATTCACATAAATCATGGAGTGTAACAGTGGAGCAACAGTGATGAGACAAAACCCGAACAAAACTTCATGTTTCATTTGACCTCCACATGATAATTTTGCATTAGACACATAAAACAAACTTAAAACAGTTATGAATTATGGAGCAATAATAATGAACCTGACCAAAACCAAAGCTTTTCTGCATATGCCAAAACCTTAATAACCTCTATAGTTATATGTAGTGTGTATTTAGATTAATTTATTTCAAGTGAGTTTACAGAATCCGCTACATGAGAGGAATTTTATTTTAACTCATTAAATTTTTTTTTTAAAATGTTTTTTTGGGTTCCTAAATGAGCACTAATTACTTGGACAAGACAAAGAAGATGAAGGAAACACCTAGTATATTTTCTTGTACATGTATGTTTAAGATAATGACAAGTTTGTACATTTTGAAGTTAGCATATTATACCATCTTACTATTATAACCTTGTATTGGTCCAATTGGTCCAAAACTGACCTTAAAAAAAGGTTGCGATCCTGCTGCAACCGGAATGATGATGCTTTTTTCTTCTTTAATTTTGGTTTTGATCTCAAGGACTCTGTCTATTATCAGTCACATTCATATTGACCGATACAAGCCAATAAACATAATTAAACGTAGTTGGTGTTTGGAAAATATTTTTTTTTGCCTTCTGTTTTATCCATAATTAGTATAGTTATTACTTATTAGTTATATTTTGCTGCAGTTCATTTATCGCTCTATTTCCATAGGGGTATTTTTTTTAAACCTAACATTAAATATTTTTAGTATTTTGTAAAATAATTTATATTTGATAACAGGGAGAGAAATTGTAAAAAATGTGGCTCATATTTTTTTTTAAGTACATGCATCATCCGATTAGGAATAATCTTATTGGATGTACTGTTAATTACTAAAAGTTGGGAGGATATTCAAATTTTGATTTATGATTCTATGAGAAATTAGTTCACTCCACCAAACCAAAACTATCATTCATGTGACTTATATTTGATGATGAAGAAGTGTTAAATATTTTTATAAAAATTATTTTTTAACTAAAATATGTATCTTTTCAATGAAGACGATCATGTTTGAGGCATTGTTGATATTTAATAGAGGATCATTGTCTGCATTAAATATAGGATTATAGTTATACAGTTACAGTCCATATGCAATTAGAGTAAGCGAAGGATAAATGGCCTGGGTAAAGGCCCAACTAGGAGTCGAATTGTAGGTCGGAAAATAACGACCCAATGGCTCAGATGAGCCGTTTACACGAGTTTATGAGTTCTGTCGAGGGTAGTTTTGTCAATTCACTCTTCTTAGATCGTTGAAAATTTCTATTAAGATCTGGAACTGTCGTTTTATGATGCCGTCAAGGTTCCCATTTGCATAAACGACATCATTGAGCCGAAGGTGCGATAGGGTTTGTGGATAGAGAGTCGTCGAATCGATCAGGACACTGCAAGGTTATTATCATTGGGAATTAGAACCATCAACGATCGCAATGGTCTGCGAGAAGTGTAAGTTCCTCGCCTTATGCTGTAATTTGTAGTTCGACTGGAATATTTTTTGGTGATATTTTATGGAAGTCTTCAGGCAAAAGGAGCAACTGCTGGTTTTTTCTGTATTCTGATTACAATTTTTTGCTTTCAGGTGAGAAGAAATTATCGAAGGTGATAGTACCTGATAAGTGGAAAGAAGGCGCTAGCAATACTACTGAGGGTGGTGGCCGGAAGATCAACGAGAACAAGCTTCTCTCGAAGAAGAACAGGTACGTCAAAATTCAAGTTTATAATTTTTTTTTCCTTTTCTTATTGGGTATGCTTTGGCTCTTCGATCGATATCATTAATGACCACGTGATGAATTTTGACTGATTTATATATACACGCAAATTAAGTTTTTTTTTTAATGAAAATTAATTCCCTTGTGGTTTTTGCTATGCAACATGATCTTCCGGTTGTGTTTATGGATTCGTGCTATGACAGAACAAAGGACATGGAAAATGACATGGTTGAAGTGTAATGTCATGCCTTATCTAACAACACATGTAGTACATGACTCAATCTGTTTTTTAGGCATCTATGCTCTGTGGGTTCTTGCTTCTGCTATGCTTCTTATTGCTTGGAATGGAAGATTACCTATTTTTGGTGCATAGGGAGATGAATAGGTTAGCATATACGCTAGGATGAAGCAAGTGTAGTTTCCTTTGTGAATCTGTTTGTATTAAGTATCTCCTGGCAGACTGCTGGTGAGATGGTGGCGTTCTCTCATTTTGTTTATGAATTGGTTAGGCTTACATGCTTAGATGATGAATCTTCTGTAGTTTTATTCTTGCGTTGCGTTGCTTGCAGATGGACCCCTTACAGAAACATTTTGTGCATTATGTTGTTTAGGAATTGATTAGGCTTAGATGTTTGGATCATCAATATTCTGAAAATTTATGCTTGCATTGATTTGCTGGCAGATGGACCCCTTATGGAAACACGAAGTGCATTATTTGCAAGCAGCAGGTGCACCAGGATGCCAAGTATTGTCATACCTGTGCGTACTCTAAAGGTACAACTTGTTGTTTTGTAGATGTTTCAGCAACTAGGCATTGTTGCATTCGAGTAACAATATTGAAATCGGGATTTGTGTTGTATTTCAGGTGTTTGTGCTATGTGTGGTAAGCAAGTTCTTGACACCAAGTTGTACAAACAAAGCAATGTATAGTGGGCACCGGTTGTGTGCAAGATGTGGCATCATCTTTTAGGTGTATAATAGCTCTATCTTTCTGGATAGTTGTCTAGTTTACACTGATATTTATGCAACTGAAGCTGTAAAGAACTAAAGCAGCAATCTACCCCCTCTTGTAACCTGAAAGACCGTGACTTATGCCATTTGTACTATCATTCTTTGTAATTCAAGCATTCTCAATGAAAGAATTCAGTGATGGACAGCCATGCTCTTTTCTTTGGACGCATTAATAAGTACTAAGACTATACGTATGTAGTCAAGTTGGTTGATCTAAATTTCGTGGCCTCTAGGCTCGGGTTCTTGGGGTGCTCTTTTGTTCCTCAGCTCTTGCCAACAAATAATTGATTGCTTGTTCAGTTGTTCTTGGCAAATCATTTACAACTCTTTCTGATTTATGGTTATTTAATTTATAAATGATTTGTGTGAGTGAAGGTTACGAGTAAGGAGCAAGTTGGCACTGTCCTGTCTAATTTCACACTCTATTCATTTAGGCTGTACCAACCAATCCAATTTTCAATCCGTCTTCACCTTTAAATTTACAATCGGTGCCCACAACTTATCTCACACTCTATTCATGTGTCCCGACTGGAAATGTTTTCTGCTTCTGCCTATTGGGTTTCCTTTCAAAGAACTTGCATCCATGATTTTGCAGGGCGAAACCAATTCAGGGATTATCTGAACAATAGTGGAAGGGAAGCATACCCTTTTCTTACCGAAGAAAAGGAAGCATACCTGACATAGAGCAAAGCCTAATTAAATATATTGCATAAATTAGCGTTTCATAAGAAATACTACCTCCGATCATAAGTATATCATTCATTTGATATTAAGTGTTAGCCTTGGGGTTTTGGGAATGCAATGGATATTTGAAGTGACTGCATCCCAAACAGGTAGGATGAATTTCTTTTAATATATACCCAGAAAAAACTATAAATATAGAGATAGAAATACTAAATATTCATATTTCAATTTTAAAAATTATAGATATGATTTTAAGAAATTATGGATATGATTGTAAATTTTGTAATTAAAAAATTCATTGAATAAATATTAATAAATGAAGAGAACTTTGCTTAAAAAAAATAATGTCTCAAAAACGGATATGCCCCTTTAATGAGCTTTTTGGGCTAAAGGCTTTTTAGTGAGTTTGAATGGCCCTGATTGGATCAAATTCATGGGCTGAAGTGTGAAGATTCTAGGGTTCACGAAAACATCCTATAAATGGGTTTCTGAGCTTCTCCCTCAGCCATCTTTGCGGTTTAGACTCGTCTCTCAGTCGTACGAATGGAAGCCATTGTTTACTGCAGATTGTACCTTTGTTCCTCTGAACTTGCCTACAAATCAGTTTAGCTGCTTGCTCATTCTGTGCAAATAATGGGTTCTTAAGCTTTTTTTTCGGAATAATGGTTTTTGAATCCTAGGATTTCATGTTGTGAATGAAGGCTACATGTACCAAGGGAAGGGAGAAATCGAACCGAGTGCCCTTTTTCTTGAATGTGCCATAGCGGCTGTAGCCAAACCAAACCGATCTAAGAAGCTAACTGGCCGGTTATTGTGAGATCTCTCTTGGATCTCTGTCGATAAATCTGCTTACCGAGCTTCTCACATTTTTTCGATTCGTTTCTTCTCTCTAAATTTTCTTTCCTTTTTTTATTTTTCGTTATCAATCTTGTGACTGAATCCTTTTTATTTTATGATTTTGATGCTGGTTTTCTGATTATGAGAAGGGGAGAAGAGGAAAATGGCACATGAGTTGGCTTTTTCAGAGACCCTTCTCTGATATCAAAGGCTTTTGATTTTTCAAAAGGGTCACCTTCCGTGCAATCTGCTTTGATTTTCCGGCGGCTTGCGTCTATCGGTGCCCACAAGTCCACAACTTATCTTACACAACAACAACAATAATTTGAACTCGAATGTTTTGGTAACTGTGAACTTTTTTTGAACTTGAAGAACTGAGTTGCATATCTGCCCTGTTTTGAGGACGGCTCATTATGTTTGGATTTGAGGAGCTCTGTATCTCCTAATTTTTCTTTTCTTATGATTGGTTAGAAATCTGAAACTCTGCATTCAAACTTTTCTCTGATGCAACTTAGGGGCATGAGCCATGCAATTAGAAATTGTGCTTTCGTGAGTGGGGAGATCTCTCTGTGCGAAAACTAACAGAAATATATAATGTGAAACATGGGAACACGAGCAAGATTATGAAATAAATTCATGGGCAGTGACCCTTGATTCTAAGGAGAAACAATCAAAGAAACTTATAATGAGCAGCATTGAAGAATGAAATTGAGCGCCAGTAAATGATTATGGTATAAACCGGAGGAAAATCATGGAAACCGCTGAATTACTGATGTCATTGATGTTGACCATAATCGAATAATATACAAATGACTAAGGGTACCAAAATGAACATCTAAAATATATTTTGTAAAATAAAAAATTGTTTGGAAAATCACTGTACAGGTGACTTTTTTGATTGAAAGTAATTAAAAAAAAATTAGTTTTATTGAATAGTATATATATATATTTATTTTATATTGTGGTAAAATTAAGGAAAAATGAAATAATAAAATGTAATTAAAATGTTCCAAATCGTGATTTAACATATTTAAATTGTGATTTGGAATTTTCTTGTCTAGGTTGCAACCTGATGTATCTTATATCGCGACTTTAAGTGTTCAGGTTATAGCCTATAATGTTAAGATCATAACTTAGAATGCATTCTGGATAAAATGAACTTTTTTCTCCTTTTCTCCATAATGGATTTTCCCTATAATATCTTTTAAATACTTCTTTTTCCCCTAAAATGCATTCAACCTGGCACGATGCATTCTTGACGGCACAATGAATAACTGTTATATGTTACTTGGTTAACCAATACATGGAAAGATCGTGATGGATCTGTGCTATTGTGCTTGCTCATGAGGTCTCGTTTGCTTAAGTTGAACTATTGCTCGGTTGTCAGTATGTAGACTAATCCAAATGACTACTATTTTAAAACTGAGGCTTGCAAGCAGAAATCTTATTCTTTACTAAAAGAAGACAGCACCATTGTATGTCAACTATTACCAAATTCAAGTCAAGGAAGCTACACATTTTGTAAGTTGTACATTTGTGAAATATTAAAAAACCTCTTGATATAAAAAATTATTTTTTAATGACCTTGCACAACATTTGATTTGATATTGATAGTGTTAATTATTATTAATACTATGAACTATGAACCTTCTGAATTTTAGGGGGAAAAGCACACATCTTGAAGGTAATTCTGCTGGTACGGACGGAAGAGAAGTCAATCCCTCTTATTGTGAAAGGCTCTTTTGGTTATTCGTTCTAAAATTTCAATCCTCGCAATGTTATTGATGCAAATAGAGCATAGCCTCAAATGAATCTTCCCAAGTCTCAAAATTTCTTCAGATCCTTCGCCACTACTTCTCGCAATTGGAGGATCCAAACCCAGCAAAATCAACTCGCTTCCCAAATCTCATCCACTCTCTTGCAGAGACGCAACTGGGTGTCCCTCCTCCGCAACCTCAATCTCTCTTCCGAACTAACCCCTTCCCTGTTCCTCCAAATCCTCCTCAAAATCCAAACGCACCCTCAAATCTCACTGGGTTTCTTCCATTGGGCCAAATCAAATCTAGGGTTCCAGCCTGATCTCAAATCCCACTGTCATGTCATTCGAATCGCCGTTTGTTCTGGTCTTTATCCACCTGCAAAACCCGTCTTGGATTCATTGATTCGGGAATACCCTGCATCTGCTATTGCAGGGACTATGGTCGCGGCAAGTAAAGGTAGAACTAGAGAATCATTATCTGTTGTATTGAGTTTTGTTATTGAACGTTATTCGCAAAAGGGCCTTTACATGGAAGGTTTAGAGGTATTTAGGTTGATGAGGCTTCATGGCTGTACGCCTACAGTTCGATCATGCAATGCGCTTCTTGATGCTTTGCAGAGAGAGAACAAGATTAAGCTGGGTTGGTGTCTCTATGGTGCCTTGATTCGCTTTGGCTATAGGCTTGGGCGCTCTACTTTTTCTATTGTTGCTCAAATATTGAGTAAAAACGGTAAGTTTGACGCCATTGGCAGATTGTTAGACTCTGGGATTTATCATTCGGAAATTTATAATCTTGCCATTGGTGGTTATAGCGATAAAGGAGACTTCAAGTCTGCATTTGATGCCTTGAATGAAATGAGTACGAGGAAACTTACCCCTGATTTTGTTACTTACAGTTCAATCCTCGATGGAGCGTGTAAGCTTGATGATTTTGAAGTCATAGGGAGAGTCATAGATATAATGGGAGAGAAGGAACTTCTTCCCGAGTCCTCATCATCATTCGACTATGATCTAGTAGTTCAAAAACTGAGTGATATTGGCAAGACATATGCTGCTGAAATGTTCTTTAGAAGGTCCTGTAATGAGAATATTAACTTGCAGGATCTTACTTATGGGTGTCTGCTAAGAGCTTTATCTAGGGAGAGGAGAATCAGGGAAGCAATTTCTGTCTATACTATAACTTCTCAAAGAGGTCTTGCTTTGGACTATGGAAATTATGAAGCATTTGTTAATATTCTCTGTGAAGATAATCAGCATGTAGAAGAAGTGGAAGGTTTTGAACTGTTGAAGGACATTTTAAGAAGCGGATTTGATCCTTGTTCATCAAACTTGTCCAATTTTATGACATCTTTGTGCAATAAAGGTCGATGGAGAGAAGCAGAGGATTTGCTGGGTGCTCTTCTAGACAAAAGCATAGTGCCTGATTCTGGTTTCTGTAGCTTATTGATGAAGCACTACTGTAATAGAAGACAAGTTGATTCAGCCATTGAACTGCATTGTAAGATGGAGAAGTTGAATGCTACTTTGGCTGTAACGGCTTACAATGTGTTCCTCAATAGACTCTTTGTGGCGAGGAAGATTGAAGAAGCTGTGAAGGTGTTTGACTACATGAGACGACAGGATTTTCTTAGCAGCGAGAATTTTGTGATAATGATACGTGAGCTATGTAAAGTGAAGGAACTCAGAAAAGCCATGAAACTACATGATGAAATGTTGAAGTTGGGGCTTAAACCAGAGAAACCAACATATAAACGTTTAATATCTGGTTTTATATAATCAGCTTCTTGCATAAAAACCTGTGAATTTTTCAAAATATAATGCTAGGAATTTAGGAACTTGGAAAAAGATTGGTTATGCATATATGTCTGAGATTTCATACATAGGCAGTTAAACTGGGATTTGCAGCCTCTGCTTTCTTGGCTTCTCTCATTATGTTCTGTCGTGAGCAATAATTACCATTCTTAAAGCATTGTTCATTCCTCTGTCACCAGAAAACGAAGAGAATAAGCCTAAGAAAACAAATATTAACATCATTTTATCATGCAAGGGATATCGAGTGAAGTTATAAGGGGAGAAAGGCTAATCACTTTATTGAACAATTAATAACGAGGGGGTAAAAATAAGTAAAAAGGATCAATTTAACAATGTGCGTGGCGGCACTCCCTGTCAACAAGAGTAGATTTTGCCAAGTTTTAATTGATTGGTTAATTAATCAATTGAGATAGTGATTTAAAGATTAATGGTTTAAATTAGGATCAATTTAAGATTAGATCAATCATTGAAAAAAATCAAAAAATATATGTTCAATTGAAGTATATAAAAATATTCATATATAACTCTAAAATGTGATATGTAAATATGAAAAAGGTATTAATTCATAAGTAAATAAAATATTTATGCACATGATCCAATAAAACAGAGTTTATTAAAAAGATATAATAGATTGATGTTTTTCACTCAAAACGAAATCGCTCATCGATGAATCCAACCCAGTCAACCTACCTGAAACTCTTAATTACACCGGGCAAGGAACTGAATCACTAATCACTAGTTCAATGACCAAACCGTATAAGATATTCATTCTATGATTTTAAGAGGCACAAAATTGTTATTTGGAAAGGAAAAAAAAAAAAGCCACACACAGAAGTGCCACACATGTAGATGCCCGATCTCAGTCGTATGTAGTATGTTAACGTTGTTATACCTTGCATGCATGAAAAACCCGAATTTGTTCGCAGAACGATGACGCCATTTTCCAAAATATCATCTTTCTTGCTCTTTATGATCGCTCTTTGCTCTCTCATTTCCTTCAATGCTTTGTCGGAATCTGACAACGATCGAGTGCGCGAGCTTCTTGCCCTTCAATCCAGATCCAAATCCGGTGTAATTCCCTTCAACGATCAATCCATCTCTCGATTCCTAACTTCCGCCGAAACCCCAAGACCCTACTGGATCGTCGTCGTCTTCGACGCCGTCATACTCCACAACAAACCCGAGCTCCGACTCAGAGATATTATCAGTGAATTCCAACTCTTCGCTTCCTCCTTCATCGCCAACAATCGAAACACTTCTTCCCCTTCACACGCGAAATTGTTCTTCTGCAAACTCGAATACACAGAATCCAAAGCGAGTTTCTCTCTCTTCGGCGTCGATGCCCTCCCTCACCTTCGCATCGTTGCCCCTTATCATCAAACTCTTAACGATTCATATCCGATCGATCAAGGAGATTGGTCCCGTCTCGCTGAATCCATGGCTGAATTCATTGAAATGACAATCAACCTCGAGGTGGGACCCGTCCATCGACCCTCTATGATTTCCAGAAACAAGTTGATACTAATTGGCATCGGATTCTTGACCTGGTTAGCCTATTTCGGGAAGAAGATCATTGCTGGTCAAACAATTTTTCATGACCCGAGGGTTTGGTTAACTGGTGCAGTGATCGTGTACTTCTTCAGCGTTTCAGGGGCGATGCACAACTTGATAAGGAAGGTGCCTATGTTTTTAATGGATCGAAATGATAGATCCAAGTTTACAGTATTCTATAAGGGACTAGGAATGCAGCTTGGGATAGAAGGTTTCTGTGTGGGGTTCTTCTTTACAATCGTGGGTCTGTTATTAGGGTATATGACACAAGAACTAGTGAATGTGAATAATGTGACAACGCAAAGGATGGTTATGATCTTTGTGCTATTGTTCAGTTTATGGGCAGTGAGGTGGGTGGTGTTCTTGAACAATTGGAAGACGGGTTATGCTGTTCATGGATATTGGCCTTCAAGTTGGAGTGGAGATTAAGTAGGTCTCCGACCCAAACACCATTCCCTTTTGTTTTGAGAATTTTCTTTAGGTCTATATATGAATTCTTTCATTTCATTGCTTAACTTAAAATGCTCTGAATTACTTTGAACTTGAAAGATTATAAGCAAGAACGTTCTCATATGGTTTGGGCATTTCCAAAACTTGTGTTGCTATAACATTTAATTGTTTTATTATGATACCCAGACGATGTTGGAGATGATTCAATGACCCGAAGGCTAAAACTCTCTTGGGAAAAAAAATGAGTAATGGAGGCAGAAGAATTTTACTGTTAATTTTTTATGTCATACAATACTTGGAACTGAATATGTGGAATTACATTTTGAATTCAAATGAAATTAATGGATTGATTCTTTGCATTATGCAAAAGCACTAATCTGGTCTTAGCTTAATAAATAGAAGCTAAATTATCCACATATCATAGAAGTGATAATTTTGCAAGCTGATGCTTAAAATGTATTGATGGCATTAATTCATCATGTAGAACTAGATGCCCAGTGTTACTTTTACTTATCCTGTAATTTACGTATTTTTTTATATGGCTTTCCACTTTTATGGCATTATTTTGTGAAACTTTCCAAGAAGCTAGTTGTGTGTGCTGTTGGATGAGAATTGCTGATCAATCCTCTGCTCTCATATCTTGGCAGTGGCTCTCAGAGTCATAAATAATATTATGAACAAGGATAAATCTTGAGTTCATATATAAGTCCGATCCTGTTGGTCTTTCCCCATTTACATGAATTTATGCTTCACTTTCTTGTTGAAAACCACTGATAAACTGCTCTGAAACTAACCATGTTTAATTTGCATTGAAATTTACTAATATGAATATATCGGATTCAGATTCCTCAATTCCTTGCAGCTTAGGGAAGTTGAAGGTTATTATAATGATATCCTCTGAAAACACAACTTAATTGGCTCTGGATAAGTTTAACATTGGGATGTTGCTGAATTTTGCAGCTTTTTCTCATTGAATTAAATCCATTTCCTCCGAACCTTGACAAAGACCATCAAAAGGGTTCTTTTCAGGTGTGACTCACACTTTGCTTTGTTTGAGAGCAAAAGGAATAGATTCCATACTTTCGGCACTTTGAAAAATACAAGAAGCAGCGTCTCCTTCACGCATTTCTCTTTTCTCTTCTCATTTTATTACAATAGTGGGTTTACTTCCATTATCCATTCAAAATCGACTTCTATCCCAACTTCATTTCTGCAAATTGAAGTTGGGGTAAAAGTCAATCAGTGAAATTTAATCTATGTTTAGATATATGTTTTTATGAAAAAATCGGTTTGACAAACTGAAACTTATTTGGAGATGATATAGTTGAAAGATGAATGATAAAAGGGTGATGATGACGAAGGGGTGGAGAAGGAAACAACCTAACAATCTAATCGCATCTCAGCACAACATGGTATTCGGAGTGATTTAACTTTACCTTCACTCTTGTCCCAGAAAAAATTTAGCTTAAAAGTTATTCTGATGAACATAATTTTGGGTATAAATCGACTTCTTGAGTGTAGAAAGTCAGTTTGGGTATGCTAAACATACTTAGTGTCTGCTTTAGTTCTGTCCCAGTGCCTAATTAATTCCAGTTATCTTCATAAACATGATGTACTCAACACAACGACATTGTAATTTTACATTTTAGTTATATCTTAAGAATTCGATAACAAGATTAAAGTTTAAAAAAACATAGCCCTTGATGCCTAAGTAGACTTTGTTAAGTAAACGGCAACTTTTTCTTTCTTTTTCTTTTCACCATCTTTTAGCCGAGCAACTTTGCGTATAAACACGGCAGGGAGGATTCCCCTGCCTTTGAGGTGATCAAATTACCCTTTTACCCTCATTCCTCATAGAAGCCATGTTCTTCTGCTCAACATATAAGAGTGGCAAAGTGGACATATTATGCTAGATCAGTAGCAGTTGCAGCGTCATCCTTTTCACTTTCAGCATTACTTCCCATATGGGTACTTCCCTTTATTGGAAAGTTCACCGCCTTCTAAATTTCTTGGTTTGAATATATATATATGCAGAGAGAGCGAGGATCCATGAGAGGCATCCAATATAGCAAGTCTTTATTGTGTGTGGAAGGTAGAGAGAATTAAGGGGAAAAAAATGGAGGACCCAGCTGAAATGGTGGGAAGGGCATTTGTGGATCATTACTGCCATTTGTTTGATAATGATAGGGCTTCACTATCTTCTCTGTATAGAGAAACCTCTATGTTGACCTTCGAGGGACAGAAATTTGCTGGCGCCATTGAAATCTCTTCCAAGCTCACCCAACTGCCGCTGGATCAATGCCGACACATCATCAGCACCGTCGACTCTCAGCCATCGTCCCCAACGGGAGGCGGCATAGTTGTCTTCGTCAGCGGCAGCCTCCAGTTGGCCGGAGAGCAACATCATCTCAGGTTTAGCCAGGTCATTGTTCTACTCTCTGTTCCCTTTTTAATTACAGTGATGAATCGACATGTTCAATATTATATATAGATGCTTCAAGTTACACTTCAATGTTACATGTATATATATAACTGAAGAAGGAAGGTTCTATATGTGCAGACGTTTCACTTGATTCCAACAGCAGAGGGAAGCTTCTATGTGCAGAATGACATGTTTCGTCTCAGCTACGGTTAAATTTTGAAGTTTGATTCATCATTGAGACTACTACTTGCTTCTGCTTTTGTTTATTTGGGCTTGTTTGGGAAGTAACAGAACCTAGGTTTCACAGAATTATGTAAAAGAGTTGTCTCGGTTTACGTAAAAATGATTTTGAGAATTGATTCCCACACAAAGCCTTTGTCTTGTAAAACCATTGTGATTGTTCCTTTCGTGGGAATGTTGTTCGGGAACCACCATACTGTGCTTTTACTATTGTTTTCGTGGGAATAATAAAAGATTATTTATCGTTTTGAGAATTTAAAAGATTCTTCATTGGGCTTTCCTGCTCTTTTTAACCTTCATCAGAAATGTTGTTTGGGCCAGGCCTTGCATGTAAACCGAATTGTGCGGCTGTACACTATTCGCTTGAAATTTTTTTTTTAACAATTAGCTGATTGAGTCCAATTAAAGTATCTTTTGTTTTAAATTTTTAATGTAAGGTAATTCTTCTTCCAAAAATATTTTTTATATTTATAAACACTTTAACCCTATATTTTATGTTTAAGTGGTCAACGTCCCTTTCACAATAACAATATGCATGTTGTTTGAATTAATTTCTTTAAATGATTTTACGTAATCTGAAATAAATATGTGAGAAGAGTTTTATTTCAATCTATGTAAAAGTACATTTTAGTTTTGTTTGGATGTTATATCATAAATGACATCCAATCTCTTTGTAAGTCACTTTCAACCCTATTAAGTATTACCAAAATTTTAAACATTAATTATTGGGATGAAGT
>QFDD01004463.1:0-15195 GCA_006871305.1 Vachellia collinsii | reverse complement strand
TTGGTTGGAGCGAGCCAGGATGCAGTAATTTTGCTTGGTACAAGGAATGGAAAGGTAAAGGCAGAGATGTTTGGAGGCGGAGGGCTGAAGTGGCACATTGCACATTGCCGGTGGGCATCATCATTGCGTGGGGATTAATTAAAGGGGAAAAGTAATTAATTAATCAATCAATCAGGGGAAAGCAGGGGTTGATACTTGATGGTGCGAATCAGTCAGTTGTAAGGAAAGGGATCATGTCTCATAACCGTGGGCCTGCCTGGCTAATGGAGCATTAATTGTGGGGATGGGTTATAATGAAAATAATGAGAACTGATTGATTGATTAATTAATTATGATTGTACCTGCAACCGTCATCAGAAACAAGGAAGGGACGTGTGGATGGCACACAGTGTTGCTCCTAACATGGATACATATGCAGGAGTCTGCATATGTTTGGCCGTGACCTTAACCGCTCGTCCGCTTTGATACATCCAAGTAAAGTAAGTAAGGACGCATTTGGACGGTGCAGGGCTAGCTTAGCTGATTCTGCCATCTCACATCAAACCAATTCAGTAGTTGCAGTTTCACACACTGATTTGTTTGAAAATGAGGCAATCACGGTCGGCCATTGCTATTCCACACATCCGCTGCTTTATTCATGCCTCCACTCTCGATTCCTTCCCCCTTCCATGCCCTCCTTTTAACTTTTACTGTATATCGCCTTCCCTTCCATGCTCCACCCCTTTCAAAATATTCCTCCCTTTCCATTACAGTTCCACTCTTTCTTTCTCTTTCTTTTTTTCACAAAATAATAATAATAATAATAATAATTGTCACTTTAAAACCTTGCTAATTAGCAAAAGTAAGTCGAACAGGCGTTAATCATAGAGGAGGAAGCTTTGATCACTTAAACCCAAAGGTTTCAAATTCGAATCCCTGTAAATATATAAAACGTCCTTGGGGAGCCGCTCAGATTGGATCCAACAATGCTTGAGAGCCAAATAAACATTTAAGAAATTGGTAAAAGTGGAATGCATGCTGTGATTCAAAACTTGTTTTTAATTAAGAATATTATCATTAAGTAATTTATGAGTGCTAATCAAATGATGAGACTACGGATAGCCCTGTCCTTGAACGGTAGCACGCAGGTATCTCTAGGATTGTAGTTTAGCATTCCATATTGTTTTGGTTGGCATTTTAGCCTTTTGCAGCTCGTTGATTCCAAGAACGAGCCTCCATTCCAGGATCTATCCGTGGTTCAATACATGAATGGAATGACTGTTTCTTTGCCACTCCTAGGATTCCTTTCCTCCTATAACATAATGGACTGGCGGGGTAAGTAGTGAAGAATAAACCACACAAATTTTATTAATTCCATTTCCATTCCCTCCCCACACGAGCAATACAGATTCCCAGCAACATATATATGCTCCGTTACACAGCACCACATATAATTATTAACGTAAATCAAGCCGCAAATTAACACACAATAAAGCCTGTGGGGATTTGTTCAGGTCTTATACATATATGCCCCACTCAAGTGACATCACTAACTATGATCATTCCTGTGCTATGAAGGCTCAGCAAGAAATCATCCGCGTTAACTGAAAGGAAACATATTCATAGGCAAAGGAAAATCCCTCCATACACGCACAAGCTTAGCTTCCTGATACATGAGCTGAGGCCAGTAGTTACACCGCTACTATCACTCCTTTAATTTTGGGCCCATATTAAAGAAAATTAAATTAAGACTGGTTAAAAGTTAAGGCGTTTTGGAGATCAGACATTTTCCGTTGATGAAGGCAGAAGTGGCTGCGTAAGTGAGGTCTTGGCGTGGTTTGCCGGCCTGGCGGCGCCGCTGTGCTCAGCCGTGGACGCAATCGCAAGCTGTTCCTTTGCCAGCTTCTTTTCTTCGCTTTTACCCCACAGCACCAAGTATAATCCCACCACGATCATTACTGCCCCTATGATCCTGCAACAGCAAAGTATTCAAATAATAAATAAAAGACACAGGACATGTAGAGTGTTAGCGTGCAGCTGTGCATCGCCCTCCTCATCCCCCTCCCAAAATCTTTAATTATTAATGTGCCTTGTCCTTTTCATTTAAAGGTTAGCTTTAGCCTTTAACACTCCGAAATCATTAAAGGCTGTTTCATCGTGAAGCCCTTCTCAGTTCTCGCCGAAAGTTCCCGGTCTGTGCCCACTTGTCGTTTAGGAGATTTCGTTTGTCGTTATTGTAAGAATTCGCAGAGTTCCCAGCAGCCAAAATTACCCATCTCGTGGCTGAACGATATATACTTTTGATGGTTGGGGCTCGATTTCAAAACGCTGGACATGTAGAAAGACGAAGATATAGGGAGAAAAGGGAAAGTGTGTGGGTGGTGAAGAATAAATTAAAAAATATGTATGTGAGGGAGAGAGACAAACCCGCCCAAGTAGAACTCTTCGCCTAAAGCGATGGAAGCCATAATAGCGACAACGAGAGTTTGAACAGGTTGATACACAGCTACGAACACAGGGCCACCTCTGTCAATGCACCATATTTGTACAGCGAAGGCTATTCCTGATGCCACCACTCCCTGCATATATAAACTTTCCTTCTTAGTTCACTTTTTTTTTTTTTTTGCCAGTGCCTTCTTAGTTCACTTAATATATCTCCAAACCATTAATTCTTTTATAAACGTTGCATACCCCAAAACTCGCCCACACAAAGAATTTTTTAAATGAAAAGCGACCAGCTTTAATTTGTTCCCCATGAGCATGAGCAGCGAAAGATTATCTTGTATAATGGATAAAGTACTAACCGCATATAAGATAGTGAAAACTTCTCCACCAGATCGAAAAACCCAGGCCTGTGAGTCTCTTTCGAAGATGAGAGCAATGACCAGGAACTGAATGAGTCCAAAGAAACAAGTGAAAGATGTTACAGAAAGGCGAGCGGGGTACTTCTTGAGAACTGGTGCCTGCAAGACCAGCCAGCCAGACCAGGACAAGCAATGTCCGATGAGGAAGATACAGCCGAGGGTCCAGTTTTTTCCCTTTGCATCTCCCAGTGAGGGAAACAGTGGTGTGAATACGGGTGTGGCGGTACTGTGCAGTGGGGGAGATGGGCTGAATATGGTAGGACCCTTGTATAGAGTGATCACGGTGGCACCGGCAACGCAGAATAAGGTTCCGATCACCTTGGCCACACCATCTTTTCGGTTCAGCCTCACTTGCTCTATCCTGAACAAAGCAACGTACACGTTTGTTAAAGTTCACGTTTATACGACCCGTTTCAAACATCAACGAACAAGGTAAAGGAATTAGGGCTTGCCTCAGTATGGCTGCCATCAGAAAAGTGATGGCAGGGACTGAGTTCTGTATGGCCGATGCGAAGGTTGGAGACGTGTTGTCCAACCCAAGCAAGTAGAACCCTTGGTTCGCTGTGATCCTGTGTAACCGAAATTATATTTCCAAATTAATTGACAGCCTTTAGTTATTTAGCTTATGGCTTTAATTTTTTAAGAACAGAATGATAATGGTGATTGTACTTTTAATTTACAAGGAGCATACCCGATAAGAGCAAGAAGAAAGAACTGTAGGAGAAAGTTAAAGGTAAGGCCAGGCCTATCCTTCCTGAACAAAAGAGGAAGTCATTGATGTTGTTGAGAAACCAGTATATATATAGTTGAAACACACACACACAGATAGATATATATAGATATATAATATAGGTGGGCATTGATTGATGTGAAGAGAGAAGTGCACTGACTTTTCAAGGAAGAAAGCGAAGGGGAGGAGGAGGAGCAAGGCAATGATGTTGCGGTAGACGGGGAAAACAAGCTTGCTAACGCCCATGTTAAGGGCAGCTCGGGAGACGACATGGAAACCGGCGTAACCAAACTGCAAGGCCAACATGGCGACATGCAGCTGGAGGCGCTCCGGGAAGGAGCAACGCATTCTCCTTTGGGCGGCAGAGCCTGATTCAGCCATTGCACAGGGTGGAATCAGAGATGGTGAAGGAGGAGGAGGTGGATGAGGAGGAGGTGAGGAGGGGGGTGATATAAATATAGAAGGATTTGGGGGGGGCCCACAGGGAGTCTAAAAAGGCGTAATGTCAACTGTTGGTAGCCTTGGAAAGTTTCTGGTTGTCTCCCACATAACATTCCTCGCTGTTCCATCCCCGCCTCGATGAAATTTCGACATGCAGTGTGGTGTAGGATTATCGTAGGCAGGGCGCGTGGGCGGACGCATGGGGCGAGGCGCGTGCTGAAGAGCAGTGAGGATGGAGGGAAATGGAAGAGCTTATGACTTGGAAGCATGCGATGAAAGATGAAAATTGACAAGGGAAGGGCCAAGCCGCCATGGCTAGGTAGCGCGCACGAGGGCTGGTGCCTGGTGGTGGGTACCTCCCTCTTCCCTCGCCATTCTACTTCCCCCTCTTTAATTAATCTTTTAATTCCTACTGTAGCTTTCATTTGACTGTGACTTAGCCCTAAACTATAATCTATTATAATAATTTAGCCTCCAAATTTTGATTCGAAACAATTCAATCATTAAAGTTTAATCATTTAAAATATTAGTAAATATAAATTGTAACTATAGATATTGAGTGTTACTGAATTATAGTTTAAAGATCGAATTTTAATTAAATTAAAATTATAAAGATTGAGCTGTATTAGTTGAAATTAAGTTAGGATGATATGAAGCCAAGGATTAATTTTTCTTAAATCAAATATGAAGAGATGATGCTAATCATATCAATGAATGGAAGCAGAGATAGAGTGAGGGTAATTAATGAAGAGGGGGAGGATGGATTGAGAAGGAAGCTGCGGAGGATAGGTAATGAATGAATTAAGATAAAGAAAGGAAATGAATAATGTGCAGTGAGTGAGGTTGGCAGGAAGGAAGGGGTGGTTGCAGATACGAGGCCCCTCACTTTAGCAAACATGTTGCCCCCCATCCACTGAGACCGCCATCATTCCCCGATTTAAAAAGACAGGCTAAAGAGGACCATTACCGGAGCTTCCAGCTTCCAAAGCAGAGCAAATTAGTAAAATAATAAACGGTTTTTTTTTTTTTTTTTTGCCAACGTCGAAGTCCCTGTTATCTGACACTAGCCTTGCTTTATTCATGGCATCACGGGACAAAAGCCGATCAGGGGAAGCCGTGAGACCAGACCAACACCCAGGGTCTGAACCGGCCAAAATTGTGTTTTCACTGCTGACAGCTATTTCTACATTTTGTGTGCACCCCGGAATCTCACTTACTCTGATCCATCTGATCTTCCCCTCTTCTCTTTTTGCTCCTTTTCATCGCCCCCCCCCCCAAACAAAAAAAAAATAAAAAATTTCTTCGCCCATGTGCATTCCTGTTTAATTTGTTGCTTCAGTACTTGTTCACACTTCCAAATCTTTTGAAAAGCTTACAATTAAAGTAGTTGGTCTGGCTAAACTTTTTTAAAATCCACACGCATTCATCCGGACCATCCCGATCCAATTTCTGCAGCTCATAGTCATACCCAGAACTCCTCCCACACACATATAGAGGGCAACATCGATAAAGATTGGATCAGCTTTTGTTTTGGTTTGCTTCCCTTTTGTTTTCTTTTCTGTACAATTCTAGCCAATCACAGATGCAATGTGTCGGCATAAAATGTGTTTGCGAGGCATGCAAATGACTTGATCTGACTTCTACTGAACAGTTTCCTTGGATGTTAAGATGTGGGCTAACAAATGGAACTGTATTGGATGGTAAAATGTCGTGAGCCTAAGTACAGTGAAAACGAAAAGTAAACAGAGACGGATTGGGAAATGTAATAGGAGACGCAGTATTATTAATTACTCCGTGTGACAGAGAGATGCGTTCATTATTACACTGATTTATGCATTAGAAATTGTGTATTTGCAGTAGCAAGGACCCATCCATAGAGTGACACACTGACGCCAACATTCCATGTGCACAGCACTAAGACGAACACAGTGTGGTTGTGGCCCGATATTCTCACTAGGGTGGGATTCTACATACCATGCATGTAGGCCAAGGCCAACACCAAGGTTGGTCGTTCCAGATATATATAATTGGAGGCTAAGCCATCTTAATTTTTGCTGGCTATAAAAATCATGATCAATTCTCATACTGTTTGTTAATCAAAGCTTGATGCTGGTTTTGATGTTTGCAGCAAAGAGCCTTGTCGCTGACCGTAAGAACAGGGCTTAATTAATCCCGAAGCATGTCTGTATAATTAATTTGGCGTGAATAAATCGTCATCCATACCGTACCGCTTTGGTTTCGATTCTATCACTGAATGCAAGCCATAATTACTAGAAATAGTGAAATACTGATTCCGCTTAAAAAACAACTGATAATTAAAGCTTTCTATATTGAGGAGAAGTATTTGCTAATAAACACGTACGGGACACGAGACCTTTTTTCCTCCCTCAAGACGAGCGTTCGCAATAATAAGTTGTCATGCTATAAATAATTACGTATGTGCTTGTCATGCTTTTATGCATAAAAAATAGCGACTCAACTATTGAGTTATGTCAGAAATTGAAGACGACTTAAAATTCAACTTATAAATAAGATTATAAAGAAGTGAACCACATACTAAAACTAACCCTAAGATTTAATAAAATTTAATTTAATCTAATCAAATACAATCATATCTTAGCGTTATTTTCCAAAGATATATAAAATATAAGATATGATACAATCTTAAACCATAATTAAATAATATAAATAATAATACCACAACACCCCCTTCAAACTCAAGATGGATCTTGAGTTTGCTTGCTGGAAAATTATATTTAGTACACAAATCAGCTAGAACTAATAAGTAAATTGATATCAGGAAGAAGATCTTGATGGGAAGGCGTAAAGTAACACGACGTAATTTGGATGGAAGACGGCGGCATGGATCTGGGATAAAACCAGACAAACTACGAGGATCTGGGATGAAAACAGAAACAGATGACCTTCAGGGGTTTGGACGGAATCAAATGAACTTCAAGTATGGGGGAACCAGATGAACCGCGGGATCTGAACGGAATCAAATAGTCTTTGTTGGCATATTTTTAAAATGAAGAAATGTGATTTTTTAAAAGTTACGTCCTTATAAAATAACGAATTTATCTGAGTGGTTGTGTAGGAAGTTCAAATTCTAAAATCATATTTTCCTGCATTGATTTCTTTTGTATCATTTCATTTATACTTCTCTTTTAAGTGAAGATAATCCTCAATTGCTCAATAGAAACTTACTTTTAAATATTTCTTTTGAAATCTATCCATGATAATTAAGTTTATCTATAATTGAAGAGATAATAATTTATTTATCTATATGGAGAGATATCTTAAAGTGGCACATTTTAAAGCAATATCTCTTTAATTATGGTATGTAAAAATACATCACTTTAAAATTATAACTCCCTACACAATCCTTCATATAAATTCAATATTTTATAAGGCATAACTTTTGAAAAATCACATCTCTTCATTTTAAAAATATGCCAACAATGAGAGATCAAACTCATTGTCTTTCTCTTTGAGTGCACACATAGATAAAGTTAAATTATCATTTTGGAAAAGCATTTGTTGTTTTAGCTTGTTTGTTGGGAGTGCAATCCATATTTAATGGTCTATATTGTATCCTACAGTAAATTCATCGATTAACCTAACTTGCACCCTAAAGTATAGGAATTGGTAAGGCACATTAAGCTTAAAGGAAGTGATGCACACGCCTTGAAGATATCATGGACAACTTCTTATTCATATTTTATTCTTGTACTCTTCAGAAAACCATTACCGTCAAGAGTCTTCTGTGGGACAGAACCAGACAAAACGAGATGGATGAAATCAGCGTGGTTCTCAATGGAATGGGACAAACAATTGAGTCTGGACGACACCAGACATCTGCAAAGGAAATAACACACGTAAAGTAGAGAGTGTCAAACAGAAGGCAGGCCGTGAGAGAAAATCAACGAAACCATGAAAACAAATGGATGGTAGGATAGACGAAGAGGTTGGGATAATCAAACAACTGGAGAAGAGAAAACTAAAGACTGTGTCTTCCTCATTATCTTATTTTCTTTCTTTCACATGATCTTTTGTTCCTCTTTCTTTTTCTTTCTTTTATCGGCTCTAATACCATATTAGAAATTGAAGTGAATTTAGTATTTAACTTGATAAATGAGAGTACAAATAAGTCTTTAAATAGGCAAACCACAAACTAAAGCTAACCATAGGATCTAATCATATCTCAAATTTATTCTCCTAAGATATATAGAATATGAGATATGTACAATCTCAAATCATAATCATATAATATCAAAAATATAATCTCAACAAGTTAAATATAATTTGTACATAATAACTGATAATTTAAAAATAAAATGTTCAATTCATGATGCACCGTGTGCAGGGGGCATGACATCTAATGCAGATCATTGTCACTTACTTGTAGTGTCATGCATGTTAGTTGGCTGAACAAGTTTCGCAGGTACAGGCGCTCAAAGCACGATGATAGCACGTGTGTTTAGTTATATTGAAAACCACTAAAATTACTAGCGCAAAACTAAACATGTTTTAACGTATACTTTTTTTTTTATGGTTTTTGAATATGAAACTAAACGTAATCCAAGATCGATGATGAAAAGGATGAAAATGTAGGGATGAAAGATCAAATTAGTGATGAATGCATGGGCAGCATGATGTTGAAGTTGCACTATGAAACAACGGTGAGGTTAGGCTCTTTTGATATTTTTTTTGGTCAAAGGCTCTTTTGATATTTTGATGATCACATTCATGGCTTGGTTTAATTTGCCACTGATATATCAACAGGGTGGGAGCACTTTATTTGAGGTTGGTCATATGGGAGGCTCATGTTTAGTCATATTCATTGTGGTGGGGATATCAAGACGTGTAATTAATATGCATGATCTACCAACACTTGGACCCATTCCAAAGTGGAGGCCCTTCACTTGGACTGGTCTCGGATGCTATACTTCACTTTCACTCTCACTGGCCATGACTTTGGCTCACACAGACCGGTACGCTTTACCTCTTTATTTAGGCACCTGATTGGGTGAGTCAGGCTTCATCAGATGAAAGCTTTGCCTCACCAGAGTATGAAATTTATGATACACGGAATACTTTTATAATAAATAACCAAATTAATTAGATATGTATACGTGCTCCTTAATTATATTAACCTCCCTTCATATATATAGATGTTGGGACAGCTGATACATGGATACATATATAAGACATGCCCCATAACAAAAGGGACGGTTAGAGAGAGATTTGAAAGGGAAGGCGCAGCAGAAGAGACTTAAAGATACCTCAATTGCTTTTATCCCTGTTACTTACTTCCATCGCATTGTAACAGTCAGTGCCTCATTTATATATGTTGGCTTCATCAACTAATACTCCCATACACTCACTATCTCACGTCTTATCTGTGGCATATTTAATTCTTCATCACAAGACACCAACCACCGCAAGATCGTGAATATCATGGCTAGCTATAAGCCAAATTAGGCTTGGGGGGAGACCCTGATGAAGAATCTCATATGTGACATGAACATGTATATATCGTTCTTCACACTATCTCCATTATTATCCGAAAGTCTCCGCGACATAATAGTCATGTGGCTTTTGGGTTAATTGATTTTCTTTCTTTTGTGCCCCCCCTTTCTTTTGCTGAAAGATATATAGTCTATTATTCCTGGACTCTCAACGGGTTAAAACTTTCATAATATTTGCCTTTAACTGATCCTATGTGTGTCTATTGTCGGTGAAGCTAGAGTAGGTTTTGTGCATTATCGCTGAGTCCAAATTCCTACAGTAGTATCCAATATATATATATATATGTTGTGGTCTTTTCTTGAAGATAATTAAGAGGGTGTTTGTGTTTATAATGTAACCAGGCCAAACTCAGTTCCCATCCTTCGGAAAGATTCCTTCTCCTTTTCATGATATGGTTCATGGCACATCGATTTTAATGATCATAGCTAGCTGCAGGATAAAACCCACTACGTAACTTTGTGATTCTTTATTGCTTTTTCGTTCTGGCGCTTTAAACACGTAAAGGTGAGCGCATCCACTCACACCAACCCAGAAAGACCTGCCCGTCACTATGCAAAATTGCTTTAATTAAGTTGTGTATACATCTCTTTTGGAAAAATTAGGTTCGCCTGCTTTTCATTATTAAGGATTCAACTTTGGATTAGATGGGCTCATGAAAATTCTCGCTAATCAAGTTGCGTCTGTCGTAATCTGAAATCGAAGAATGGCATGATTGTTTGTTTCCGACTATATAAACCTTTTTGACTGTATAATCTCTCATCATGATTTCGGCTCTGTGGTTATCTTCTCGGATATCAATCCCGCGACTACATCTATTTTCTTTTCCACGTCATCCTCGATATACGTACTGTGTGTCTGTGGATCCTCCTTAACTCTTATAATTTTCTACTGCTATCGTCATATACCCTATCAATTAATGTTAGTATCAGCCAACATATATAATCACCGTTTTTAATTGATTCGTATCAACCAATATGGTTATTGATATCTATCGATTATATATACATGCTTAAAATTATTATGTTTGAAATGTATCATAGATCATAAACAGTGATATGTCTGAACTTTTAAATGGATTTTCAGTCACCAATAAATAAATATACAGACAAGGAGTCCAAGTAATCTTAACGTCAAAAGTTTATGTTATGATGGGAATGATAGGGTCAGCTTGCAATGGCACTAAAAAGTTACGTTTATGTAAGTTAAGATAAATTTTTTTTTACATACTTACTTTTTAGATTGCAAACGATGTTAAAAAAATAGCTTGCACCGTTAATCTAAATATGTACATGTTCTAAAGAAATCTCTTAACATCTAATTAGGTGAGTCCTATTCATCCTTCAATAAGCTGGTTCCACTCTTACACTGAGTTTTATACAAGAGTAGTATGCATGGACATGGATATATCATGAGACAGGTTTATGAGGGATTGGAACCTAATTAACCGATAGTTAGGGCGTGTAGCTTCTCTGCATATCCGGTGCAAACCTGTTGTTTTGTGTACACGTGCAGAGATGACATATGAGAGAAGTTGTTATTTGATGATACCAAAATCCTTTTAAATATAAAGATCTGCAGTTGTTTTAATTGTAGACTCTCATCTGTAAAAAAATACAAAGCCTTAAAATTTGTCATTTTATTAAAAATAATCACCTTGCACAAAGGAATGTCCATTAGTACAAGCTAGTGATGAATTAGACTCTAATGGATTTCAGAAGAACCATGCACAGACGCGAATAAGAAAACAACAATCATGAGTGAAAACTTTCATATTAGCTAGGTAGAGTAAAACTGCTGCAAGAGGGGCCGGGTGAAGCCTAGTGGATGAAGCTTGATACTGCAACTCGGTTCCACAATTAGTTCAAGGATTAAGTGGCAGACAAGAGTTTGAAGAGCCCCAGCCGCAAAGGACAGTTGGGGACACGGTATATACATTTATTCATCAGTGGTTATTGAATCGATTGAACTAATTAATGCGTGTAGCACTATCTTCATGTTAGCTTCTTCCATTTAGTCAATATATATGGTCCTTCTATGAATTTGCTTGCTTCAGCCCACGGGCCAACTGCATATATTAAGCAAAGCAAAGACGAATGATACTATCAATTATTAACCTGAAAGGATTCTGGCAACGGAACTTGTTGTGAAGTGACTCTATTATTAATGGGTAAACATAACTTTTAGTCCTTGTAGTTACTTCATTTGTGTTTTGATCCATGTAATTTTAAAGTTTTGTTTTTGTTCATAAAGTCTAGTCTATCTGAAATCGTTAGTCCCTATAATTTTAAAAGGATATAAAGCAAAGGTTAACATTATTACAATTGCTGACATGTCGCTGATACAATTAAGTTTGTTGATGTGGTTTGATAACTGGATATATTGGATTGGTGACTTGGATTTAAAAAAGAAGAAGAAGAAGCCAGAAACACAACGTGTAGAAGAGGACAAGACGAAATGTAAAGAAAAAAGCTCAAAAGGGAAAGGGTTAGGTCAAAGAAGGACCTACTCCTTGCCGTCAGAAGTCAGCATTACCGATCACCAGAGGCGTCCAAGTTCCGGCAATATAAACAAATTCACAACAGCCAATATAAACAACACTTGTTCCACAAACTTCAGCTTCCTTCTAAATTCGATCTTCTCTTCTTTCACCTTTTTTGGCTCTTCCGAAATTGGATTGCTAGATGGTCCATCATACTAATTAAAGTAATTGCATCCTCAACGTGATTATGTATAAAAAAAACTCAATAAATTAAATCATAAACGAAATCCACCAATATTGTTGAATAAATATGTAATCCACCAACCTTATAATTTGGACATTTTACAAATCTTCTGCCATAGTTTTGATCAGTCCATGAAGTGAGAATTATAACTCCATCCCCACATTTGCACCAAAACCCACCCTTCTTCTTACTGCGTGTGAGAACAAGCTGCTACTTGAAGCCATTCAACTCATAGCAATTGCGATTTGTTTTCAACTCACGGCGAAGAAGGGGAGGCGTCCAACCACAAGTTGTGGTTCTTTGATGGTATTGATTATGGTGGATTTTGCAATCTGATTTCTTCCAAATGCCATTTGTATCACTATTTTACAACGAACATTCTTTAAATTAATTTTTTTTAGTCTGAATGAACATTTGTTTTGCCACAAAGATAATCACCTTCAAGCATCAATGCTTTTAGATAGAGCCATATGCATGTATTGCTTCCATTCACTCGATATGTCATTCTATTTCAATGGTGAATGTCTCTATTTTTTTTTCCTGTAAATTAGATTATTTTTGCTGTGAATTGAATGGCTTGAAGTAAGAGCTCGTCCTCACACACAATAGGAAAAAGGGTGGGTAAAAGGTGCAAACGTGGGGATGAAGTTATAATTCTCACTTCATGGATTGATCAAAATTATGGCATGAGATTTGTGAAATGTCCAAATTATAAGGTTAGTGGATTACATGTTTATTTAATAATATTGGTGGATTATATTCATGATTTAGTTTATTGGGTTTTTTGTTTATACACAGACATGTTGGGGATGCAATTATTTTAATTGGTATGATAGACTAATTAGCAAATAATCTTGAAAGAGCTAAAGAAGTTAAAGGAAGAGAATATAGAATTTAGAATGAAACTAAAGTTTGTGAAACAAGTGTTCTTTATATTGGCTGTTGTGAATTGTTTTGTTTTGGTGAAACTTGGACACCTCTAATGATGGGCAACGTGACTTCCAACGATGAGGAGTAGATCATCCTTTGACCTAAACCTTTCCCTTTTGAGATTCAGTATTCTCTTTGCATTCCATCCTATCCTCTTCTACAAGTTCTGTGCTTGTGCTTCTGCGCCTTTTTTTAAAAAAATCCAAGTCATGAATCCAATATATCCAGTCATTAGGCATATCAGCAATTTTTACGGTATTAACTTTTGATTTAAATCCTTTTGAAACTATAAAAATTAACGATTTCAGGCAGACTAAAATTCAAAAACCAAAAACACAATTTTAAAATTGTAAGGACTAAAATACAAATTGAGTGAAATTATGATGACAAAAAATTTTGTTTACCTTTATGAATTACATGTACGCGCGAGTGAGAGCAGGAGGACGCATAAAAAACGTTATGTAAAGTGGCGTGATCCAATGATCAATGGCAGGAGTCCTGTCATATTCCCCGGGGTTTATTAGACTTTTCATTTTTGTTAATAGTAATGTTTTCTCTCCACGTTCACCAAAATCGCTCACTCTTTGTGAGTGAAGTGTCCCAAACCCAATAAGCTGGGGACACCCACCAACACCCCCCGTACGTACAAGCTCCTCGTTAATCAATTAAGCCACTTGACATTGAGAACGATCAATTAGATGGTAAAGGAATACATCTGAGTGTGAAAAAGAAAATTGGCGCATTGATTCTAGAGTTTTCCAAAGCTGAGAGAAGATTCCTTATCTGTGTAATCTCCCTCGTTATATTGGCAGCGATAAGACCTGCGAGTGACAATTCGTGCTCCACAAGGCCCATGGCTCACTCCACTACTCTCAGCTTAGCTAGTGTTCACATTCAAATATGCGCTTGATGGATCCTGTCCTTCTGCTTCTTCACTGATTTCGCATTTTACAGTATCAAACTTAACCGCACAATATATACAAGCCAGACCATCCTATTCCTTCCACTACCCTGCTATTTATCATGGCGGAACCCTATAAGCACCCCATGTACCTAATAGGATTTGTCATCTACATGGCATACTTCGAACAATAATACAAGGTTATATATATATATATATATATGATATAAAAGAGATATTAATGTCCCGGGAGCTTCAGGGTTCCAAAATCAGATCAGTTTGTGATTTTTGTGAAACTAATATTTATCAATTGAAGGAGACGCTGGCGTAACAATATAATTATGCATGCCGACAATGCTTATATTCAATTTGCTGACGCATGCATGCCATAATTATCATTCATTCATACATAATTGCTATGAAATAACTAACTTGGTAGCGCGTAACGTAGAAACAAAAATCGTGCAAGATTCCTTAGATGAATAATAGTAATGAAGAAGCATACAGTAAATCGACTGATGACCGAGTGCGCGAAATGATTGTACTGGAGAAAGACGAGGCAGCATTGTATGATTACACTTGAATAACAGATATACACATTCAGCACACATTGTTGATATAGTGGCAGTGTATACATATGCCCATGCAGAGAAAGTTTACACACACACACACACACACACTCTTCTATTATGGTTAATGGATGTGAATATTGAAGGGCTTTTGTTTTTCCCCTTCCATGGATCGGACACTTGACTCTGCGTGCTTTTCCTAGCCTGGACCCAGTTTTAGTTGTTTATCAAACATCACAGGAAACAACACCAATTTTAAAGCAACACAATCGCGAGCACTTCATATCTTCTTCTCCGCCAAACCTTTCTTCTTTCATAAAATTAAGCTGAATTGATGAAAAGATGCGATAGGAAAAATTCCAGAATCACTTGATTGCTTGCTTAGACTTAAAGCGGGGAAATTCATTTAATTTGCAGTACTATAGAATAGTCTGCCTCAAGTCTCATACAGCTCCCTTTATATGTGGCGTAAAAGTCGTTAGGTGATCCCTTACACTCCTTTGGTCCTATTCTAATACAATCGAAT
>QFDD01004462.1:0-15449 GCA_006871305.1 Vachellia collinsii | reverse complement strand
GATAAATATATTTTATTTGTTATTTATTTATTTATAGACTTACTTACCTTTTATTTTAAACCTATATTTTCTTATATTTAATCAAATTTTTCATTCTTTTATATGTATAATCTTGTTTTGCTTAATGTAGTTATGATAGAGTTATGTTATGATAGAATTTTGTCCTGACCGTTAGTTTGGAGAGGGCTATTTCTCTTGTCATTGTCCTATATTGTTATATGTTTTTATATTTTTTTTTAAGATTATTTACTATTTATCTACTTACTTATCTTTCATTTTTAAACCTATATTTTCTTTTATTTAATCATTTTTCATTCTTTTATATGTATAATCTCATTTTGGTTAATATATATGTGATATTGTTTTGCAATTACTGTTACTTTCTAGGGGCTATTTCTCCTCTCACTTTATCATATATTTACTCAAGCACACTTTTTGCATATATTTATGTTTGTGTGTATGGCTCATATTAAATATATTTTGACTTCTTAGCTTTGTTTGTTGTATAATAATTCCCTGCTCCGTTTTCAATTTTGTGTGAATATATATAATTTATCTTTCTCATTAAAATATTATTTATAACCCAAAATTTTGATAATAATTTAATGCTTTATTTAAAAATATGGGAGAATTAAAGTGAGGTATATAACATCCTGACTTTTATTTAGAGGATTTAATTACGTTGAGAAATAATTATTTATTTAGAGGATTTAATTATCATTTAGAAATAATATTTTATAATAAATGTCATTTATCAGGTAATCTCTACGTTAAAAAAAATTTATCCAAATGTGATATATATGAATTAAAGAAATTATAAATGGTAATAAAAATAATTTTATAAGGGAAAAATAGTGAAAAAATAAAATAAAATAAAATAATAAAATATGTGGGCACGTGGCCCATTAACATATACATTGATACACTAACATATACATTGATATATATATACACGCGCCCTTTTTAATTAAAATAAAATTAAAAAAAGAAAGAAATAAAGGAAAGGAAGTGCATGGGAGCACATGTGAGGGGTAGAGTTGGGAAAATGGGTCAAGCCCATCGGGTCGGCCTGATTAAGCCTATTTAAATAGAGGGACGGACTTGTTATTTAGTGTCAGAAAAAGGGGGCAGGCCTAAAAGGCCCAACACGTTTAGGGCCGCCAATTTGTTTTTTTACTTTAAACATTCTATATTCTTCCTATATTTTTCTTATCGTTTATCTAATGTATTATATTATAATAACTTCCTCTTTTCCTTCAAATTGTAAAATAAATCTTTTCAAGTCAAATAATTATTTTGAAGCTAAAGGCAAGGCCTAAGATGTTGGGAAGAATATTAGGAATCAAGACATCATGAAAGATAAGAAAAGAGAAACAACAAGAGAGAAATTTGCTCAAACCAACAAGACAAAGTAATTGGCGGTAGTTAAAATCTCAATAGAGGTGATTTAAGAAAAAATTGATAAAAATTATAAATATGTTTTACATTTAGAATCAAAATAAACTCTTCAGTTAAGAATGAAGAGTATAAATTTAAAGGGACAAACATATGTTTTAACATTTAATTAATTTAAGGAGGAACAATAAATTCATCAACTGTACAATTTGTATTATTCTTCTAAAATTACCATAAATGAGAATGTGAGATTCCATTTTCTTGAAGACTGTTTTTTAATCAAAATAAGAGAACTATTGTAGGGTCATAGTTAAAAATATTATTAAATTTTTAATTTATTTTTTCAACTTTTTAAATTTAAAATTTGAAATTCACTCATTAGACTCCTATAAAAAAACTAAATTATTAACTTCTTATATACATATTGAATAGTAACTGAAATCCATTCAAGAAAAACAGGTGAAAACAAACTTAGAAGTAATAAAAATAACGATTGTTATTAATAAAAATTAACAACAATTAATTATTACTAAATTAATAATTTAATTATAAAATTTAAAATTAATAATACAAATAACTTAATATTAATAAATTAAAAATTAACTTTAATGAATTAATAAAAAAAAAATCCCACTCTAGATAAATACTAGTATACTCATGAAGTGCCTCGTATCTATACTCTGCCTAAATAAAATGTTCCAAATGGTATATATTGTGGATCTCATATCCATGAATTTCTCCTAATTATTTCTCTTTTTCTATAACACATGACAATTAGATATTTATTATGTAAAAGGAGAATAATTAGAAGAAATTTATGGCATACAAAATCCATAATAGATGACACTAAAAACATTTTTATTGGATATAACATAGATGATGTGGCACTCCAAGAATATGTAAATATTTCTTTGTTATTCTTATTATGTAAGTATTTCTACCCTCTTAGCTAGCCTTGAGATGGATAGTGTCTCTCTTGCCATTTGGCATTTTAATTTCATTCAAAAACATGTTGCCGGGAAGGCATATTTTAATTTTCGTGAACATGTCTCCCTTGGGCATTTTAATTCACTAATCACTGGACTATATAACCAAGCGCCTCTTCATTCACCTTTCTTGCACAAGCTTCAATTGAAAAGTGCGGCGTCAGATTTTCTCCATGTCCCTCATGGAGAGAATGCCGAAAGAGTGATGAGGGGAGCCGCTACCGACGGTAGGCGGTGGCCTTCAAGCCAGAGGACGGTGACATGAATGATGAACATGGCTGGGCCAAAGATGACACTCCTTGGTACAGGCCGAATGGAGTGCAGAGAGGAAGAGAGAGAATTGTAGGGAAAAATCTATTTATTCATGCATGCCCTTGCGTCTACACAAGAGCCCCTTTTATAAGGCTTTGTTCATAGCGGGTCCCCCTAGTGGCACCGTAACAGAATGTTGCAATGACAGAAAATAGAGCACGTGGCTCTAATAGAATGACTTAACAAAGTGACACGTAATGATTAATAGAATGAAAAACATGAAAACTGAACAGAAGAGTCAATTAATGAAAATGCCACATATCAACGACCCCCCCCTAAAAAAATCCATGTCTGCAAGGATGGAAAGAGATGGTTGCGTCGAGGTTGGGAAGTCCAGAAACTGAGACTGGATGAATGATAAATCCTCCCAAGTTTCATGCTCAGGTTTGGAGTGATGCCATTGAATTAAAACTTGGGCCAAAACTGCCATAGGTTCCATAGTGAAATGTCCATCTTCATCAACCAATGGAAGGGAGGTGCTGACCGTGGAGCAGGTTTGAGGGGAGCACTTCAGGAGAGAAACGTGGAAAACGGGGTGCACCCACATTTCCAGTGTAAGCAATAGGGCCGATCTTCTTAATAATCTCAAAAGGCCTGCAGTAACGCACTGCTAACTTATGCAAGGAAGAGTTATTGATCAAGTTCTTACAGAAGGGATGCAGCTTAAGGAAAACCATATCACCCACTTGGAACACACGGTCAGAGTAATGCTTGTTGGCCTATTGCACCATGCGGTTCTGGGCTTTCAAGAGGTGCTATTTCAAGAGCTGAGTGGTAAGCTCACGGGAGAGGCAAACATGATCGATGATATTGTTGTTGGAGTCTCCTGGAAGATATGGCAAGTGGGAAGGGGGTGCAGTACCTCACACTGCCTGAAAAGGTGTCATGCCTATCGCTGAGTGGTAGATTGTGTTGTACCATAGCTTAGCAAGGGAAAGTCACTTCGCCCATTACTTAGAAAAATCGCTAGTCATACACTGAAGATAGCCCTCCAAAGAACGATTCAAGACCTCCATTTGTCCATCCGATTGTGGATGGTAAGCTGAAGAAAAATACAACTTCACCCAATACACCCAATACAGATGGAACAGCTCACGCCAAAATTTGCAACAAAAGATGGGGTCCCTGTCGCTGACAATGGACTTAGGGAACCCGTGGTGCTTGACATCCTTATCCCTGAAAACCTGTGCAACATCAACTGCTGAAAATGGATGTTTAAGAGCAACAAAATGAGCAGCTTTGCTAAGACGATCAATGACAACCAGGATCGTAGTCTTGGAGTAAGATTTGGGAAGGCCGCAGATAAAGTCCATAGAGAGGTCTGTCCGTACATTAGCAAGAATGGGCAACGGTTGAAGGAGGCTAGGTGAGGCAACTATTTGAGATTTAAACCACTTACAAGTCAAACAGTTGCACACGAACTCATGAGCATCTCGCTCAAGGCCCTTCCAGTAAAAAACAGAAGCAAGTCGATGATATGTCGGTGTTACCCCTGAGTGGCCGCTAGCTGCGTGCAAGTGGAAGAAGGTGAGTAGTTTAGATCGAAGGCCTTTGTCAGCACCCACCACTAGTCAACCCCTTTGCTTTAGAGTGGAGTTTGACCATAAATAATGGTGGTGGGATGTTGGGTCACATTCAAGCTGCTTAATTAAATGTTGACTGTGGTGGTCAGTTTGCCAAGAACCACACACTCTATCATACAGATTAGATATAGGGTAGGAGATAGCAGTGATCACTGCATCATTCTTTCAAGAGAGAGCATCGACTACCACGTTATCACGACCTTTACGGTACTCAATCTCGTAATGGAGACCCCAAAGCTTGTTCAACCACTTGAGTTGCTCAGGAGTAACAGATTTTTGTTCTAGCAAGTGTTTAAGAGGCAAGTGATCTGTTCGGATGACAAAGGTACGACCCACCAGTTAAGAATGCCATTGCTTAACTACAAAAGTGATGGCTAAAAGTTCCCTTTCGTAGGCCGAGAGGCTCTTCTTATGAGTACTGAAGTATATGCAGAACCGCCATGACCCATCCTTTTTATGCACCAAAACCACCGGGACTGCAAATGGGCTGTGGCTAAGGTGAGGGATGAATCAGTTCCACACATGGGCTCTCCATTGAGGAACCCAATGAGAACAGCTTATAGTGATTATTATTAAGAGTGAAAGACATATATTTGTTGCCCATATCCAGCACTATTCTGCCAAGTTTCGTGAGCCACTGAGCCCCCAGAATGAGATCAAACGAGCCTAGGTCCATGACAAGGAAATCTTCGGAGAAGGAGTTGTCACTCATGGACCATGCTAACCCTCGGCAATATTTGTCTACTATCAACGTTCTTCTGCCAGCAACACCCACCCTCAATGCACTACCATAAGACAGGGGAAGTCCCAGTCCCTTAGCAATTGAAGTGTCAACTACATTATGTGTACTACCTGTGTCAATCAAAATGATGGTCCCATGCTTTTTTATAGAACCTTCAATACGTAGGATGGAAGCTCCCTCGGCTCCTAAGACTGCATTAATCGCCGCGGTAGGCTAAGGAGCATCATTGGCTGGTTGCAGGTGATAGACGGCGTCAAGGAAATCCTGGTTGTTAGTCTCTGGAATTACAAGCATCATAACTTATGACTCTTTGCATTTGTGTGAGGTGGTGCACTTGTCATTGCACTAGTAGCATAGGCCACGATGGCGTCTTTCCTCCATTTCCTTTTTTGATAATGTGAGTGATGGTTTCTTCACAAAGGAGGAAGATGCAGAAGATGCTGTAGAAGGGGAAGGTAGAGTGTTGGACGTAGGCTTTAGTGAATATGAAGAGTAAAAAGTGGAGGTACGGAGAGAACCACATGACCTGGTTGAAGGTGCTGAGCACCAAGCTGTGACAGTACGCTCTTGGATTCGTGCCATCTGCATCATGCTAGCAAGGCTGGATAGTTTGAATGCATCGACCATCAATTGGACATCTGCACAAAGTCTTCCAAGAAAACAATCCATCGCGACGTCCTCTGGTATATCAAGTTCAGCAAGGAATTCATCAAATGATTCAATATATGCATCAACGGAGGTCGTTTGGTAAAGTTGCTTAAGTTGAACCATCAAGTTAATGTGCTTAATGTCAGTAAAGCAATCCTCCAGATGAGAAAAGTATTGCTCCCAGGAGATGTCTTCTTCTCATCGCTGTTTCATGAAGTTGAGATGTCATTTCAGTACCTTGCCTTCAAAATGAATGCTCAGAAGTTGAACCCGAAGCTCAATTGGTGTTGCATCCATGATAAAGAATTGCCGGCAATGATAGGACCAGACTCGAAAGTCAAAGCCATCGAATCTCGAAAACTCAACTCTCGTGTTCTTTGTTAGTGGATAGTACACCGAGCTGTGGTTGTTGAGGGTGCCAAACTGGACGTGTGTGTTCTGGTGGCAGGTGTTAGAGGAGCCCCCATTACAGTCACCATTACCAGCAGGGGGTCGTGCTAGCTGTTGAACTGTGCTAGATAAGGAGTTCAAAGAAGTTTTGATGCTAGCCATTGAGTTTTTGAGGTCTAAAATGTCTAACAAATGTTGTTCCAAACGGAGGTTACCACTTTCGATCATAGATGAGTTGAGGTGTAAACGCTGCTCTAGGTCTGATAGCCGTTTTGATGAGCGAGTATCCGATGCCATCGCTAGTGTTGGCTCTGATACTAGTTGGTACAGGCCGAACGGAGTGCAGAGAGGAAGAGGGAGAAATGTAGGGAAAAATCTGTTATTCATGCATGCCCTCCCGTCTACACACGATCCCCTTTTATAAGGCTTTGTTCATAGCGGGTCCCCCTAACAGCACAGTAACATAATGTTGTAGTAACAGAAAACAGAGCACATGACTCAACAAAGCAACACATAATGATTAACAAAATGAAAAACATGAAAACCGAACAGAAGAGTCACTTATTGAAAATACCACGTATCACTCCTACGTTCTCGATTCTCCTCTCGCTCGACAAAGTTTGCAAATAATGTCTATGTCTCCTTCATACAAAGTTAAGTTCTCTGTACATGATTAACCCACCTCTACAAAGACAAGTTTACTAGTTTATATTATTGAGTTTTGATAGTTGTCTGCTCTTGTTCTGGTTTACTCTGAACATTGAAATCCCTACTAAATGTCACCTCTACTGATGATTTCACCTCGCACGCTTGGTCTATGGGCTAATCCATCCACTTGCTTGATTATTGCTTCACTTCTATTTTTAGCCCATGTTTGTACTCAATGATGTCGATTTGTGTTCGCTGATTAATTCTATTTCGATGCCCTGAATTGAGCATGTTAAATGGGTTTTACTCACCGATTTGCATATTATAGTCATATAAACATGTCTGTTGGCTATATGATACAGGGATTATGTATTTTTTTGGGGATTTTCTATTTGCATGAGTTATTTCATACACGATCCATGGTAATCATATCGTGTGTTCTATTCAGGGATCATATTTTACCCAGGATGCATAATCAACGTAACCAAAGGACAACGATTTTTTCAAGATCACTGCAAACCCTAACAACCCCCTTTCTCATTCCGATTTAGACTCCCTTGCCTTGACACCAAGGGTGGGCCCAGTCTTCAGCGATGCAAGTTTCCCTTTCCCCTTTATTTTTCTCTAGTTGCGCTTGTGCATAAATATGTTGGCCTATGTATGTATAACTTAGTGGTTTGTGCCTTTTCTTTTGCAACGTTCTGTACATGCTAGCTAAAGTTTCAGTTTCAATTTTAGTTCTGTCATTAGTCACTTAAATGGAAACGAGTGGTACTTTGCAGCGATTACATAGATAGAGTTGTAAGTAGAGAACTAGACCGACACAGTTGCACAAAACTTGAAATTGGCAATGTTTGTATCTGTTTGCAAAACTTGCTAATTATATCATAACTTTTGATAAGCTTGTCAATAGTAAATATAGAGAGCTAAAAGTGTTATGAACTTCCTTTTCATGGGTTTCTTTTATGTAAAACGATATGCTTTGTTACTCATGCTCAAACTCAGCATCCTTAGGCGTTGCAAGGATGGAGTTCCAGCAAGAGGAGTGTAAAACAAAATAAATTGTAGAAAATAGCATAGAAGTATGAAGATTTGAGAGAGTAATGAATAAAGAAACTCGATTAAACTCACCCAGCCATCATCTTTGATTTTCCCAACCTTCTCTAGTTCCAGGCATGTACACATAATGTTGCTAGAGAGGTGAAATAGAAGGAACATAGAAAATAGCTTCTTAAGAATAGATACTTAATGTTTGCTAGAGAGGTGAAACAGAAGGAACATAGAAAATAGCTTTTTAAGAATAGAGATTTCGGGAGAACAATGGTTTCTTTGTTGAGATGCTCTATGAAACTTGCTTAGCCTTTCTTTTGAAATGATCAAAATATTAAGAAACCTTTTTCAGAGTGCTCTGTGTGTGTGTGTGTGTGTGTTTAAATCATGTCTTGCATTATGGTCATAGTTTTGGAAAGGATGCTTACTTTTCTTGCAATGTCTGGCGGCCACTTCCCTTTCTAATCATGTTTGAACCTATTTGTAGCTTTTTTGAGTGTGTCTTTTTAGTTTTGAATGAGTTGATTATCTATGTGACTGCTCATGAATAAAATGGTTGCAAGTTGAAACATGACGCCCTTTGATTTTGACTTGCTGTGTATATGAATATTGAAGACGATTTGAATGAACAAAGTACAAGAGAATGTTGTAATTTTATGCCTTCTTTTAGTCATGTAAAATTACTTTTGAATGTAAATTGCTTCCTCTATCTACGTATTATTGTTTTATTTCATCTTTTAAATGATTGTTGTTTTTTATGTTTTTAAATTTGAATTATTTCTCTATTTTGAAGAGGTGTATTTATGGTTAGGGGTATTAACTAAGGATGCTTTTTGAATATATACAGTATTGATCGGTGCTTTGATCAGTTAAATGTGCAGAGCATTGGCCAATTCTAGCTTTATAGTTGCAATCATATTTTTTGTTAGTAACATGATGGCAGAGATAGTCTAATTGATGTACTGATATGAGCTTCTAGTTATTTTGATTATAGGGCTATGAATTGATTGAATTTGAGCATGCTGAGAAAGCAAGAAATGCATTATTGAAGGCATCTAAACTTCTTGCTCAAACTGCATATGTTGATAGGGCTATCAACAATCGGTCAATCAGAAGGAAGATTGCTAGGTATGTATGCTGGCTTTTTTTAACAATTAATTATAATAATATTTGATGCAAAAGAGAGCTAAGAAGAGGGTATGTGATGTTTAGATCTCTTATTTGTGATGTTTAGATCTCTTACAAAAATACTAGAATTTGCATAATTAAACTGTGTCCAAACCGGTTTATAAACCACCCAAAAAATGCGCTGTGAAAGTATTCTTTTTAGTAAGTGTCCTAAATGTAAATTAAATTGCTGCAGATGATTGTAATAGCAATAAAATTCATCATGTACTTTATTGAACTTGCATTTAAAGCTGCATGCCCGTATTCAAGAAATCTATTTTGATTGTGTATTATGAAGATTAAGGGGACCAGTGGAGCTAGATTTAAAGCCAATGGCCAGCACTTGAAGCCTTTCTATTAGGGATTTGCTGTGCATAATGGGAGGAGCTAGCTTCTTGTTCAAGATGCCACTTAGCATGGGCTTGTTGTACACTTTCTTTTCTACTTTTGTATCATGTTGTCTATCATTTTATTGGGCTTCATTCATTTCATTTATATTTTGAGTTGTGTTTGCATCAAGCATGTTGCAAGTTCTTTATATATTTTACTTTTACACTTTACATTTTACTTTAGATTCTAGTTTTGATTGCATATCTATATATCATGTTGTTTTATGTTCTAGAAAAAAAAAAAGAAGTTAGAAATTTTCAGGAAAAAAATTGTTTTGGGTATGAGAATTGTAAGTATGAGGTAATCCTTGGTTCTGATGCATATTTAAATTTATAAGTAATCGTTCATATGTTGAGTAGAAAAGCTAATTGGCAATAGTTTTGGCTTAGTTAAATTTATAATCGGTAGTCATGACCCAGTGAGGTGTTTGGGCCTGTTGATATTCATTTAATTTTTTTTTTGCCCCCTATTGATATTCATTTAATATGTGTACCATATATCATTTTCCTCATTCTAGTGAGACTATACACGTTGAGATTTGAGTATTGTATTGTTCATGGACTGATTTGTAAGTTTAGAGAATTGGAAATTTACTTGAAAGTTAATTTAATATCAGAGCTTTCTGTTTTTATTTATTTATTTATTTTCCTCCTCCTTCTCATCTTTTATCTCCTTTCCACCTCCTCCTTAGTAATTCCTTCTCCTATTTTATCATATTCCTTGTCTTCTATCACTATTATTTTTCATAGATTGATTTGTAAGTTTAGTGAATTGCATTAGGCATGCGCTGTTCTTTGTAAATTTGCATATTTATTATTTAAATTTTAATAAATAATTCATTTGCTTTTTGTGTAGTTAGTTATTTGCAAATATTAATGCCAACAAGGCTTTCAATAGGAGACTTATAAATGGGTCAATGAAAAAACAAGAATGCTAAGTAGGCATGCTGAACTTGTGTTGAAAGGTCTTATTTACATATGGTATTACATAATGTTTACATCTCTTTTAGAAGAACAAGCCCAGTCTGATGTTGAAATTATTTTTTATAACTACGTTGGAATTGAATAATTTTTTCCTATCTAGTTTTTTTCCAGATTGTTGTTGGTTTGTGGAAATGATAATTGCATTTTGTTTGGTTATCTTGTTACATGATTAAATTTATATTTATTCTAGCATACTATTTTCAAATATTTAGTCCCTGATCTTGTCTGAATCAGCGTTAAAACTGAGGTGGTTTGATCAGATCGACCCGGTATTACCCCGGCAACTCGTCAGTTTGGGTGGTTGTTCGGGTTATACTTTTTTCTAAACAAACTCTCCAAAACGACATGGCTTTATATATTTAAAATAAAAATAGTAAAAATGTAAAATGCAGTGTGTTTCTTGACGTGCGTACCCTAACCCCTAAATTTCTTTGCTTGCTACCTCGCTTGTTGGTAATGTCAAGCTTGTCTCCTTTTTGCTTGGCACCGCGTCGTAGTAGTCTTTCGTTGGCACCATCGCCTGCCCCTACGCGAAGTTTAGGCACAATATTATCTTCTGGACAACTTGCCCTCTCTTGGTCATCAGATCATCGGCGACTCTGGCCACACCAAAGCTTGTCCCAACAAAACATTGAGGTTGAAAGCTTAAGATCAAGCACAAGCACAAGCTTTGGTGGTTCATGATCATCAGCAACACACTTTAGCTAGATTAAAAGTTGTGTGAATCAGAAAGGGAGGAGAGAAGAGTTTGAAAACCAAAAATAAAAAGGACACTGACAATGAATGGAATGGGGAAACTTTTAGGAGGCTGCAAATAATTGGTAATGCTGGAAACCAACCTAAATATATATTTTTACCATTGTAACGTTTTACAGGCGGAGATTGATGGAATTAACATTGGAAGTTTTACCTTTTGACAAAAAAAATAAATGAAAATTGGAATTTTTATTAAAATTCATAGTAACTTCCAAATTTGTCACGTGTTATGTCATAAAGCAGAATCACAAATAAATAAATCAGTGAATGAATCCTGTAAAATGATAAGATAAATAAATGTCCCGGAACAAAATATTACCACGGTTTGGCAGTGCCACACGCTTTATACTGGAATTGCAATTTAATTTTTGTAATTAATGAAATAATTCCATTTCAATCAAAATAACGCCCATTCAAATTAATCAAAAAAACATATGCATTAAAATAAATGCATGAATATATTGATATTGTTATAAAAATAAGGGATTTGATATAAGAGAGATGAGTAAGCAAGATAGGCAAGAGAGAATTGAAGAGAAAGAAGGGGAGATTCTCATTTACTTATATATTTTATGTACCTTCAATTCTTTGTGTTACAACTCTATTTATAGGTACTAAACTCTTCCAAGAGTTACACTATCATAAACATAAGAAATAATCCACATTATGATACAACATAAAGGCATTTGAGATTATAGTCTTTAATTATAAAATGGAATTCTAAGAGTCTATGTGGTTATAACTATCCAATATAGTTTTAAGTGTAGAATTCCAAGAGGCAAAGGTTATGGCTATCCACACTTTATGATATTGTAATAGTCATAACACTCCCCCTTGGATGTCCATAAACAAATATTGTGCCTCAAAAAAAGCTTACTAGGAAAAACCCAGTGGGATAAAAACCTAGTCAAGGAAAAAGAGCACACAATATATATTGAAGTTGCCTCATTAAAAATCTTATTAAGAAAATCCTGTGGGACAAAACCATAGTTAAGGAAAAGAGTACGGTATGATCTTTACTCCCCCTGATAACATTACTTTTACTCCCCCTGATGACAATATCACTTTCTGAAAGCAATATCACTCATTATCATTCAAACATATTTCTCGAATGCAAATGTCATCAATGATTTTTCATATAGTTGATCTTCTTTTCATATGACTACACAAATGCATTGTCATCAAATTATATGCAAAAATATATTTCTTAATCATATTTTCTAAATATGTTGAATAAATGTATCCATTTACCATATCTTCTGGATATGTTGATTTATTCTATATATTTTTCAATCAATTATATATACTCAAAATCTTTAATCCATATAACATTTTATATATTGAATGATTTTCTCAGACATGCTTTGATGTTATATATCCTTGAAGCATTCTGATGCACATTTCACTATCAAAATGAGCCATGTGCATAAGCTTTAATAATATTTAATAGACGCATATCATTTATATATTCTGCCATATTAGTAATTATTTTTCATCCACTACAAAATAATATATCTTATATATCATCATAATCATCATACCATTGCGAAAACTTTTGTTTTCACATAAATGTTCACATATCATATAATAACTTTGTATTTCATGTGTTTGGACTACAGGTCTATAATTCTCACATCGAAATAACATAATCGTATTTTCATTGTGTCTTTTCCTTTTACGTTTGACCATGGCCAATCACTTTTATGTCTACTTTGCATGACATATTTATTTAGAAGATCCTCATTTAATCATGTGATATTATCATCAAAATTGTTGTCGACAACTTTATCTTTTTTGGTTTTATTTTTTTCATTGCAACATAACTTATTATGTCTTGGACTCTTCTAGAGTGCCAACCTCCTCAATAAGATCATCTTAATGATATGCTCCTCTTTATCCAAGGTATTATATTTGAAACCTATTGATTTCTCATGCTTCGGGCATGTATCATTTTATTTATATTAAGTGAAGCATTTTTAGCTGGAATATGAGAATTAGTTATTCTCATTTTGGTCAGTAATTGAATCTGGCAGATTTGTTGCAATATATCATGAATGCAATATTCGATAAACTTCTGGTTCATACTATTATTTTTTAGGATCTACATTTGATATTAATAATGCATTCAATGTGTTTTCTTTTCCAGCTACTTAATTTCTTCCCCTCATGTGGAAAACCTTTGTCAAATGACAATTAATCAATAATGCAATACAAGTCTCATAAACCCATTTGTTCCCTTTAGAAACATAATTTTGTTTCATTTAGAGACAAACAAGGAGAAGAATCTTGCCCAACATTTCTCTCAATTTTCCATCTATGTACATTATGGTGAATCAATAAGAATAAATATTGCACATTCAAATTTTCAAGATGAAAAATATTTGACTCCTGACCAAAAGCCAATTTAACTATAGGGAGAATTTTATTGGCTTGAATTGTATAAGTGCTACAATATGTCAAATCAAATATGCCAGCATTGAAATGAAAATCTTGTTGTTCTCATAAGTATCGATCTAAATATTTATGGAGACTTTGACAGATGATTTATGGATAATCTAATCTAGAAATTACTCACTCATCAATATAATAATTTATTCAAACCACCTTGCAAACTTCTGGTTGCAAGCTAATAATAATTAGACATCTAACCATATTATAGATGAATTTATCAACTTTATTGAATACTTGTATGATTTACATGCTATTCGAATGGGCCCATATGAGTTAAATATATTTCCAGAAATGTAGATATCAATTTCAAATCATAACTAACAATCTTCTCATGATAGATATTCTTTTGAGAACAAGCAATACATAATAACTTTTGAATTATATAATATGTTGGTTATTCATGAAGAATCTTCTAGTTCTTCAATAGATGCCAATACACAATCTTTCAATAATTTGTTGTAACATATTTTTGACTTGGATAATCAAACAAGTCATGCCAACAATACATTTGTTTGAATCAGTAAACTTCTGGTTTACTGTAACTTTTCAATTTCCATAGTATATTAATTTAAAATCTTGGTATGACATCCATTTTTGGGAGATCAAAGGCATATATGAAGTATATGAGTAGAATTTCAACCAAAATTAGTTCACACTTATATTCTAATAATCTCCTCTTCAAGTGTGAGTCATATAAACATACTTTTCTTATTTAGTGTATTTCACTTGAAAGTCTTTGTACTTCATAACTCCCATACAATTTTGGATTTCAATCCAATTGGAATATCACCTTCAAACCAAAACTCTAATGTAGATTTATGGAACAGAATGTCATCATCAATTCTTTTTATGCCCATAAAAATCTATATTAGTTCTTCAAGAACTAAATCAATCCTCTATCTAGTTCTTTAGGAACTATATCAATTTTGTAACATATAGTTCTTCAGGGACTAACATATATTATTACATCACAATATAAATTTCATTACTTACTAATCATATATTTCAATTTGCATCTTTTGATATACATTCAAAGAATGAAAAGTTTAGACCTTTACAATTTTTTTTTTTGTTAAATTGGAATTTCACATGATAATTATTATTGATTTAAACCTCATCCCTATTATTATAAATATATCTAATTTCTACCATCTAGTTAGATAATTAGATAAATTGTATATTTATCATTTTCAAATTATACCTTTATCCTTCTCAAATAATCACATTATATGAATATAATGAATAGTAAACTCAATTAAACACCAAGTTATAGTCTACGTTTTGTATTTTACATTGACATTAAATGTATAATAAAATAATGATTCAACAAAAAAATAGGGTACTAACTTCTTTTTTGAATCTATTAAAAAGTCATAAAACTACTTATAGGTTCTTTATTTTCATAAGTTGCATTGTCGTCTAGTATAATTTCACAAATTTTATACAATAAAATACCTGGTAGTTACATTTTAAATCATTTTAACCACTAAAACAACTTTAAATAATCAATTTTTTAAGCACAATAAATTGCTTGCTATAGCCTACGTTTTCTATTTTAGATTGACATTAAATTTACAAAAAAATAATGATTTAACAAAAAAATAGGGTACTAATTTCTTTTTTGAAGCTATTCAAAAGTCTTAAAACTACTTATAGGTTCTTTTTTTTCATGAGTTGCATTGTCGTATAGTATATTTTCACAACTGTTATACAATAAAATACTTGGTACATACATTTTGAATCATTTTAACCAATAAGATAACTTTAATTAATCAATTTTTTAAGCACAATAAATTGTTTGCTATAGTCTACGTTTTGTATTTTAAATTGACAATAAACTTACAATAAAATAATGATTTAACAAAAAAATAGGGTACTAATTTCTTTTTTGAAGCAATTTAAAAGTCTTAAAACTACTTATAGGTTCTTTATTTTCATGAGTTGCATT